>CAUYQV010184166.1:0-21251 GCA_963574575.1 Galagoides demidoff
CATTAAGGATTTTTTTAATTTCTGAGGGGTCTCTTGTTATTTCATCTTTACCATTTCTGATTGGTGAAATTAGAGATTTTACTCTTTTTTTCTTAGTTATGTTGGCCAAAGGTTTATCTATCTTATTGACCTTTTCAAAAACCCAACTTTTTGATTTATTGATCTGTTGTATAATCCTTTTGATTTCAATTTATTTATGGTTTGCATATTTTAAGGCTTTTGAAAACATTTCCCAATGCCCTCCAGAAAGATGACAGTAATCTTTGCTCTTAGTTTTTGGCAAAAGAGCCCACATCTCACTGACACTGGGTGTCACTCTCTGTTGGCATCTGGTAGCTTTATAACAGGATGGAGCTTTACTTTTTACCTTTCTTTGACCCCTCATTAGGTGGAACCTTATTTCCCAGCCTTACTGCCCTTTTATATTTACTTAACTGGAATGTTTTTAGTACAGAACTAACTTGAGCCATATGTATTGAACATTGGCCAATTGGTCTGATGGATAGAAATTGGAAACACAAATTATTTATGAGTTTATGGACAAAGTCTCTCTGTTACAGGTTTACCCATGACCTGGGCAGTTAAAACACCTCCATGCTTCAGTGTTCACTCCTCATTAAGGACCCCAACATCTATTCTCCTGATGATAGGAACCACTTCATATTTAAGCTTGTGGGGCTCAAGGTACTACAATCCTGACCACAAAATCTAGGTCCTGACATGAAGTAGGTGCCAGGTCCTGGTGAGTCAAGGACTCTAGTAAATGCAGTGATGAGGGAAGAAGCAATACTCGGTATCCTGTGGAGAAGAGAAATGAAGCAGGCTTAGTGTAGATAGCCATTCTCATTTTCACTCTTCTTCTCAATTCAAAGACTATCATTACAGTGGGCAAAGGAGAGTGTTGATTTTGCAAGAGGATTTTTTTGACCCTGATGACATCTTGTGCCAAGCAACCCAGCTTGGATATATTGTCTCAGAAACCCCATCCCCTTACTTTCCATTTCATGCAAAAGGGCATGTTGGCAACATCTTGCAGCAGCAGAGTGAGTTTGTGACTGGACTTATTTTAGGTGTTTGCTTTCTAAATCATTCCCTTGGAATATGGCCAAAACAGTTGCATTTGGGCATTTAATTAGTCATTTTTAAAATAAGAGAGTAGGTCAAAGAAGGGGGAGAAATTAACCTTTTTATTTTCCTCAACCTTGCAGCAATTCTCTTTGGGCTCCCTTTTGGTCACAAAGGTGGCACAATGGGAGCCAAATTTGGACATCCCACAATGATAGGTTCAAAGAGGGATTTTTCACATTTAATTACCCTCCAGGTGGCCCCTCTACCTTTATCCAGTAAATGTGTAATTGAGAGTTCCTGCTTGGAGACTGGAGTCTCTGTCAACAAGAACTTAAAGACCAGCTTCCCACTGGTTCTAAATGGTCTTTTATAGCTGAAACTCCAAGATACAGGGTTTTTTTCCAAAGGTTTTATACAGCAATTAATGGCTGGAAGCAAATACCCAAACCTCAAATCCTGACCACGTGCCAAATTCTTTCCCACTAGAGGAGACTCTCACAGCAGTGTTTGTTCTCTTAAGTTGCTTGAAATGGAATATTTTACACCCATAAATAACTGTTTTTTTGTAGGGAGGGGAGACAGGTGAGCCCACAACAAGATTGTTTTTTAAGAAGAGGAACAGTAAACTTATTATGCCTCAAGAAATTTCCAAGGATGTCCTATATATTCCCTGCAGGAAATACCTTGTAATTTTCCTTACTCCCATGCCAATTTTCCTTACTTCTTATTTTAATGAATGAGGCTTCCAGTGATCCCATGTTAGTGTTTGTCTCCTTAACATTTTTTCCATATTGTTATTTGGAGATTGGCTTTCCCTCAGACTCCTTTCCACCCACACATATGGTCACTTGGAACTGGCTGTCCAGACGGTCTCAGTGGGCAGGGGTGTCCGTGACACTGTGGAACTGGCCTCTGGCCATGGTGGCTGCTACATGGCAAACAGCACAGAAGACACAGGCTGGAGCCACATGGGTAGGTGCAAGGTGGAAGTGGGCTGCAGGGCACCAGACCCTTAGAAGCTGGTATGAAATAAGTCTTCCCACTATCTTTCCAGGCAGTGGAGGGTTCTCTGTCACCCATTCTCATGGGGGGAAAGGCAGAGCTGGGGAGGTGGAATGAGTAGAAAACAGGTGAGACCCTGCATACTTGCCCTGGGGCAGGAGGAGAGAGGTGCCAGTTCAGTATGGATGGGGAGCTGCCTCAGGAGTCCTCTGACTTCAAGCACTGATGTGCACAACACTCCATCCCTGTTCTCCTCAGTCCAGGGATGGGAACATGAGCTTTTCCAAGGACTGGGTCTTGGTACTTGGGGCTGTCATTGTAATCTTCCCCTTTTGTGGGATATGGACTACTGCTGGCTCGGCTGCTGAGGAAAGTCCACTCAGGACCCCATACCAATAAAAAGGCTACTTGTTGTGACCTCTAGATGTTTCTGATTCTGAGTAAAATGAAAAATATTGGCACTGGTCCAGAGTCCTGGTTGGGTGGGTGGGCTCCAGACAGCTTCACAACTCAGGCCTTTCATCTACTGAAGTGTCTCTCAGCTTTCTGGGGCTTAGCCTACTTAGCCAAGAAAGGATGACAAGAGCATTGCTCTCATTGAGGGGAGTAAATAAACATCAGGAAAAGGGCCTGGCACACGATCTGTGTTCAATAAACGCTATCTGTTGTTTATATTTTACTTTCCAAGAAAAAAATAAGGGACATAACACTTGGTTTGATAAACATATCATAGGCAAGAGAACGAGAGAAGCAGAAAGAGAAAGAGTAGGGGTCACCCTGTGGGCAGAGTCCTTCCAAAGCAAATGAAAATGAGCTCCAGTCCCTCTATTCAGATATTCAGAATTTTTTTCCAGTTGTGTACATACACGCATGCTCCCAGTTACAATGGCTGCATAACCAGTTACCCCAAAACTAAGAGGCATAAAACAACTTTATTACTCTGTGGGTCAGGGAAGGAATTTTGGAGTGGGCATGGCTTGTCTCTGCCCTGTGATATCTAAGGAAGGTTTCAGCTGAAAGCCTCAGAGCTCCAGCACTCTGGAAGGGTGATGTGCCATGTGAGTGCCTGAACTCAGGAGTTGAGACCAGCCTGAGGAAGAGTGGAGACTCTGTCTCTAAAAATAGCCAGGTGTGATGGTGGGCGCCAATAGTCCCAGCTATTTGGGAGGCTGAGGCAAGAGAATTTCTTGAGCCTAGAGTTTGAGGTTGCTGTGAGTTATGACACCACAGGATTCTACTAAGATCAAAGTCTCAACTCTGTCTCAAAAAAAAAAAAAAAAAAAAAAGACTCAGACCCTCAGAATTCTCTGAAGGCTCACTCACACTAGTGGCTGGTGCTGGCTGTCCACTGCTGGTTTGGGCCTCTTCAAATGGCCAGGCTTCCTCACAACATGGTGGCTGGGTTCCAAGGGCAAGTGTCCCAAGAAATACAGAAATCCAGGGAGAAAAGCTTTTCTGACCCAACTTAGGAGTTACAAGCATCACTTTCACCACCCACTACCAGTCAAAGCAGACACAAAGGACTGTCAGGTTCAAGGGCAGCAAAGAGACACTTCACTTCCAGATGGGGTATGGCAAGGTTCTAGAAGTGTATTTGGGACCAAAAATATTCCTATAGTTATTTTAGGAAAATACACTCCACTAGATTAAATTTAAAAAAATGATTTTGTACTGTACATACAGCTTTGTGGACTACCTGAGCCTTTTTTTTTTTTGGTAGAGACAGAGTTTTACTTTATCACCCTCAGTAGAGTGCCCTGGCATCACATAGCTCACAGCAACCTCCAACTCCTGGGCCTAGGCGACTCTCTTGCTTCAGCCTCCTGAGTAGCTGGGACTACAGGCACCCACCACAATGCCCGGCTATTTTTTTGTTGCAGTTTGGCTAGGGCTGGGTTTGAACCCCCACTCTTGGAATATAGGGCTGGTGCCCTACCCACTGAGCCACAGGCGCTATTCAGAGCCTCCTGCTTTTTACGGAGATATAATATTGACACAGTGCAATGCTCTGGTCTCAAGTGTTCCACACAATGATTTGATAAGAGTATGTTCCTGTGTGACCCCCACACACAGCCATCATGATAAAGAATTTTTCCCATAGCTGAGAGATTCCCTCTGCCTCTTGCCCAGCCCTACTCCTGTGCCTGGCCTGATTTCTAGATGAGTTAGTTATTCAGGTTATGTTTTTCCCAAAGGTATTATTAATAGTTTCCCATATCAGTCTAAACTATGAATGGTTGCATGGGGTTCACACATGTCTGGTAATATATCATCATTTATTTAACCAATAACTTGTGGCCAGGTCTTTAGACATTTTGCAATTTCCACTAAGGAAAATCAAAGGATCCTGGGCTGTGGTCCTGAACAAGTACAACATTACCTTAGTCTGTCCTGTGAAAACAGTTGGATGTTTTTGCCTCTAACCCCAGACTCCTTAGGGAGTTTGTGGGGTGAGCTGCCGGGCAGATGGCACTGGTTGCAAGTGAAGATGGGCCACATAGCTATATGAACTGGCCATCCTGGGTTGATTGGAATGACTTGGAGAGAGGATTTACTTCTCCGACACCATTTTAACATCTATGAAGTCAGAGCATGGTGTCCCAGAAGCTGAACATACACAGCTGCATTGTAGCATGCTCTCACCTTCTTGCTACTCTCCTTTGTCCCTGCATTCTCTAAGTGCAGGACCGTTTCCACTGGTCTGCGTCCCTTTCAAAATGCTGGGGCCAAAATGAACTTGCAATTAAGTGGCAGCAGCTGGCTTTATAGATGCTCTAAGCCTGATAGCTGTAGGAGTTTCTTATAAGGTGTCATCTTCTTTGCCCACAACCATTCAAGAAGACGAAAGGGAGAGACGTGAAGAAGGGGCAGGTGGGGGAGGACTGATGGGAAGAAAAGAGGAGTCCTTGTTCTAATTTTGCTAGGAGGGAAGTGCTGATTTGCAGTCATATATCACCATGTTGGGTTTACAAATAAAGACACCAGAAGCCACTGGTGCTCAAACACAGGATGCAGACTCTCTGTCTGAAGGGAGTTTTTTCTAAGGAAAATTAAATTCCAAAAATATTTGCTCTGACTTAAAAAAAAGAAGTTTCTTCTCACATCTCCCATTTTTAGTTGCATTTCTCATTTATATGTTGAGTTAGAATTGCTTTTTTAAAAGTCTAAATAGGAACCGAAGCTATCCACTAAAGCTGAAGCCAAGACCAGAGAAAACATCAAGTAATTGGAAAGAAGATTCTAAATGGGAAGCAAGAAAAAATGGAGAGAAACCCCCCCCCCCCCATTAAATGACATGGAAAGGCAGCCCCTTAGAAGGAGATGGTTAAGAAGGGATACTCCCAGAGTGCTGTCTTGGGGACAAGGCTGGGGGCAACATGAGAGAGAAGCCCAGATAATAACTCCAGTGTGGGTGAGGAAGCCTTCCTCTCCTGCTAGGATGTTCCAAAGGCGACAATTGGAGGCCAGAAAGCCCACCAGCACCTCTTTACCACAGTCCTCACCAATTGGCAAGAAGGGTCTCAGCAGGCAGTACTTCTTAGGGACACAGAGTGACTAATGGATTGCAATGACCTTGCAGAGCAGCCAATACACCGGGTGGGGCTAGGCCCCTACCTGTGCATGGAGCCACTGTCCCTTGGGGTGTGCAGGGCCACAGTGACAGGTCCACAGCTCCTCTTGCTTCCTCTGCTGCATTGGGCAATCATTATACCCCTGTCTGATGCCAGACTCTGTAGACCCACCCCCTAGTAGGGGACAGCTAACATGGGCCCACATGCTACCTCACCCTTAGCAATGTGTAAGGTCCTCCCTTCTGCATAGTTACAGGGTGGCTCTGGGAAGGTCCCATATAGCAGGCAGCATGCTGGGGACCAACCCAGGTGAGAATGATGAGCCCCAGACATGGCCTGTGTAACCTCCTTACACAGAGGGGCTTGGAGAAACTGATTCCTGTCAGGGCAAAGAGAAGTGACAGGTATTTCACTCACATTAGCTCACAGAGCTCCTTGCCTTTGCCCTGTGAGGGAAGACACAGACTAGGAAATCAGGGGCCAGAAGGCCAAGGCACTGGCCCAAGGTCAGTGGTGTTCTGGGTACAATCCATCATCTGAGTAAGGTTCTTTCTCCCACTCACCACCTTCCTGGGTTCTGTCCCTAACTGACTGTCATGGATCCATGGGACCTGCCATGTCAGGGGATATGGGGGGGTCATGGGCCACCACCACTTTTGCAGGGTCACTGTGTGCGCCCCAGAGATTTCTACCCCCACGTTGGTCTAGTATCCACTTAAAGCTCTTTTGAGCCTCTTCTTAGCTCTGGGTCCTATTGCTTTTTTGGCCACTTGGGGACATTCCTGCATAGGCCCCAGCAACTTCCCACTTTCTCCTGGATATCTCATTGCTGAATATCACTATAGTAATATTTGAAATGCTCCCCTTCCCTGGGAAGCTATGCACAGACACCAGCCCCCAGTCTATCCTTCAAAGCATGTTTTCTAAGACAAGTTTATGAACTTAATTGTCAGAACTTGTAAACATGTGGTCATCTCTCTTTTTCTCTTTTTTCATGTCTAAAAAAATGAACATCAAACAAAAAAATCCTCCTTTGGACTACTTCCCCTCCAGTTACTGTGCTAACTCTCTTTGCTCCTTTCCAGAAAGTTCCTTGATGCATTATTTATCCTTCTGTCTCCAATTCTCTTTCCCCCCTTGTGTCTCTAAAGGGAAGTCTGCACTTTGAGAGATCATCTAACTCCAGTAAGAGTAGCCCACATAAAAAAATCCCAAAACTACAGATGTTGGCGCAGATGTGCAGAAAAGGGAACACTTCTGTATTGCTGGTGGGAATACAAGCTAGTATGTTCCTTTTGGAAAGAAGTCTGGAGAACACTTAGAAACTAAAAGTAGACCTGCCATTCAATCCTGCAATTCTTCTACTAGGTATATATCCAGATGACCAAAAATCATTTTACGACAAAGATATTTGCACCAGAATGTTTATTGCAGCCCAATTCATAACTGCCAAGTCAAGGAAGAAGCCCAAGTGCCCATCGACCCATGAATGGATTAATAAACTGTGGTATATGTATACCATGGAATATTATGCAGCCATAAAAAGATGGAGACTTTTGTAAGAATGGAGCTGGAACATATTCTTTTTCCTAAAGGATCTCAAGAATGGAAGCAAAAGTATCCAGTGTACTCAGTACTATTATGAAACCAATATATAATCACCCACACTTCCATATGAAAGTATGGAATATGAAAACACACTATAGACCAGAATGAAGGAGGGAAGAGGAAGGGGAGGGGAGAGGAGTGAGAAAGCTGGGTGGATAGAGGGTAATCGGTGGGACCTCACCTATGGTGCATGTTGCAAGGGTACATGTCAAATAAATTTAGAGTATAAATGTCTTAACACAATAATTAAGTGAGGTGAAAGCTATGTTAACTAGTTTGATGTAAGCATTCCAAACTGTATATAAAATCAGGACATTGTACCCCATAAATGCTTTAATGTACACAGTTATGACTTAAAAAAAAATTGTTAAGATTAAAAAAAATAACAAAAAAAAAAAGGGAAGTCTGGCTTTCACCCTCTGCACACCATCAGCTGGCTCTCAGCAAGGTCAGCACCCATATCTCTGTGTGTGTGTCTGCCCCCCATTTGAATGTAACAGAATAGTCACTCTGTGGAAAGAGGTTTTGTGGCTGCCCTTTCCACTGTTGTGTCCCCAGAGCCAGACCAAAGCTGGCTCCCATGTGTAAGTGGACAGCCCACCCAGTCAGTCCCGCTTCAATGTCTCTGAGCCCTCATCCTGCCCTTCACTCAGTGTCAGAGTCGGTCTATCTCTAGATGCTTCTTGGATCTCATACCTGGAAGAAGAACACGGTGTGACTCAGGGTGAATCTGTTAAAAAGCAAAGTACAATGTGGTCAGAGGTGTTGGGGCTACACGTGACACTGTGAAGAAGTAAGTCCCTGAGGCAAGCCAGTTACTCCTGAAGAGCAGAGAAGTAGCAAAGATGGTGGCTGGCCAGTGAGCACTTCCCAGAAGAATAGTTTCCAACATGTAGCCCAGAGTACCTAGAGGCTTTGCAGGACTGATCAGGACACAGAAGTCAAACAGGAAGTGAGAGAAGGGCACAGCAGAGCCCAGGTGGGTAAGTGCTCAGTCTCCAGCAGCCCTAGCACTGACCCTTTCTGTGCCTTAGCTTTCTTCTCTGTGAAATGGGGTAGTAATGGTATTTGTCTCATGATTATTCTGAGCGTTATATGAGCATATACCAAAAAAATGTATACACATTTTAAGAGATCTTATTGGAAACAAATTGATCATTCCCAAAAAGTGTTCAAATTTCAGATAAAAGGGACCAGTAATAGCACCTTCAATTCAACATTGAAAAGTGATATATAGGCCAGGCATGGTGGTCATGCCTATAATTCTAGCATTCTGGGAGGGTGAGGGGGGTAGATTGCTTAAGCTCAGAAGTTCAAGGCCATCCTGAGCAAAAAGCAAGACCCCATCTCTACTTAAAATAGAAAAACTAGCCAGGCATTCTGACAGGTGCCTATAGTCTGACCTACCTGGGAGGCCGAGGCAGGAGGAGTTTGAGCCCAAGAGTTGGAGGGGAGCCCAAAAGTTGGGCAACAGAGTGAGACTATGTCTCAAAACAAAACAAAAAGTAATACATAGATAACAGCTCTTAAAATGTGTATACATTTTTTGGCACCCTTTGTATATGCATCTATGGTGCCTGGCACATAGTAGGTGTTATTGAAGTATTGGCTATTAATATCGTACAAGCATATAAAAGTATACCAAAAAAAAAAAGCCAGTAGGTTCCTTCATCTTTTATTCTAATAATTAGCTTGAAGTTGCTTGTCAGCTAATTTTTTTAAATATAGGACAAACATTTATACATTTTTATACATTTTCAAAATTTTGCTTCATTGTTTATTAAGGTTCCAGTCAGGGCTTGTTTTTTGTTGTTGTCATTGTTTTTTCATTGGCTGAAATTTGATTCACATTTAAGCAGACTCATACGAAGTGATTTTATCCAGGTCCAGTTGTCCTTTGTCTGGAAAGGTTAAGTCAGGACTGATGGAGGAAACAGTTTTTCAGGAGAGGACAGAGCCAGGAAGGAGGAAATGAAGATGACCCCCAGGGAGCACTAGAGGGGATGCAGTAAGGAGTTCATCATTCCTTCCTTCCTTCCTCCATTCCACCAATATGGGGATGAACAAAAAAAAGAAACAGTAGATACAAAGTAAAGTTTTAAGAAGATAAAAATGTTCTGGAAATGGGTGATGGTTACACAGCAGTGTGAAGGTACTTAATGCCCCGAGCTGTACACTTTAACATGATTAGAATGGTAAATTTTATGTTATGAATATCTTACCACAATAAAATATAAAATAGAATATTTTAAATATAGTAAAGAAATTTTATGAGACCAGTGCACTACCTACTGTGAAGGCACCTAAGAAATAATTTCCAAAAACCCAAAATGCAATAGTGAGTGTTAATGTTACACAAGTGATTTCAACCCATGTGCCATGGCACACTTGTGTGCCATGAGAGGATCTTAGGTGTGCGACAAAATTTTTAAAGATCATTAATTAAGTTATTTTTGAAAGATGTTCAAAAAACAATAAGTGTATATTTTGTTTACTCTTTCTTTTGACCAACATAATTTAAGTTTCAAATGTGTGGTGAGATAAAAAAGGTTAAAAAACACTGGCTTAGACACACACAAATGAAAGGACACACATTAACGTTCTATAATGCTGAGGGATGGGCACAAACAGGAACAAACAAAGAAGCCAGTGGGTCACAGCACAGGACAGGCAGTGACCCTCTCTGCTCAAGGCCAGAGACAAGGGCTAAGTAGCTGGGCCATTAGTCAGGTGGTGGAAGCATCTCAGGATATCCTCGGGCATGTTCTGCAGTCTACACACCTGTACTGCCCTGTGCCCCCAGCACCCCTACTTGCCCTTCCAAATCTCCATCCCACAAATACCCTGCAGCTGTCTGGGCAATACGGAACCCAAAATCCAGCTGCACCTGATGCTCATCCCAGCCTGGATAGCCATCTGGCTGAGCTCTCCACTGGACCCTATGGCTTGTCCACAGCTGTGGTCATGCTCACAGTAGGTACTCAGCAAGGTTCGATTAAGTGAGAATGAGTGATGGGAATAGAGAAGGGAATGACTGCTGTTGGCCAGGGAAAGTATCCTGAGGTTTCCATTCAGGGAACCCCAGTCAATGACTATTCACATCACAGAGCTACTTGCTCAATTTTTCAATAACTAAATTCAGTTTTTATTTTAAATCTCAACTTTTTCCCAGTAATGAGAACTTAATTTTGGCCAAAAAGGGGTATCGGGGTCTTGGGCTACCCTGGCCCTCTAAGGTGCCTTCTCTTCTGTCACAATTCTCTGTTGCATGAGGCTTGGCTGGGGGCACCAGTCACCTTGGGGTGACTGTGTGTGTGTGGTTGCTCAGCTGAGCACAAGGACCATGGCTTCAGGGACCAGAGCTGGCCTTGACATAGCCTTTAGAAGAGGAAAGGCAAAAAAACTGTTTGTATGCTATGATAAACATCAGAGTTTGCTCTAGCTCTTCCAGGCTGCAATCTCCATTATGAACCACTGTGACTGATAGCCAGAGCATGGCAGCACCCTGGTGCCATCTCACCTTTTGTGACTATGCTGCCAAATTTTGATTGTTATGTGTGAGTTTTGAGATTCTGACTTTATCAGAATACTGAGGAGGGATGAGGTAGGAGGGAGGAAGGCAGGCTATGCTTGCTGGACAAAGGGCTCAGAAGATGGCCCATGGCAACTTTGAAGAGCACCAGGGCTGGAGATGGTCCTCAGACAACAGTATAGGGCCAGAATCTGACCCTCCATTAGAGAGGGTTCCTGCCTGCAAAGTGATTCTGGTCAATCATCAGAAGAGGAGTATGTGAAAAGGATATCAAAAGCTCCACAGATGACTGGCTGCAGAATCACTTTGGGAAAATAGGAACCCAGAGGTGCCAGATGGCCACAGCTGCAGCTCCAGGACATGTGACTAGGACATTGCAGTGCTGAACATGAGTTTGCTGCACCCAGGACACTGGTACGGCTGCTCTGGCCACTTAGGAATGGGGGGATGGACCCTAAACCCTCCATGCTTCCTGGACCATGTGACTGCTGAGCCCTGCTCCCCGCCAGGGCTCAGAGAGAGCATATTTTTGGCTTTTTACACTTCTGTAGAGAGAAGTAGGGTCTGCTCCCCATATGTTAGAAGGCTCTTCTGATGCTGGACAACCATGAAATGAAAATCACCCCAAGTGATGGCTCAATGGCCATGAATGTCACTAGACCTTGGAGGCTCCTATCTTGCTGAGATGGAATCATTGCTTTAATATTGTTTGTTTTTAACTCCTTCACATATTCTTTCAGATTTCCAGTATTCAGAACTATGCTATGAATGTAGCAAGGTTAAGGACTATTGGGTTAAGGACTATTGTAATAACCTTAGACAGACTTTGCCAGTCTTTCTCAGAATATAAACAATATTTACTTATGCTGTGAAGGCCAGGGATAAATATCTACCCAAACAGTGGCTCTAAGAAACTAAAAATTGTTTCAGCAAGGATTAACACACAGGGCCCTGATTCTTGTATCTATTCCTCAGAGTAGGACATGTTGTTCAGCATTTCATCCTTTCTAAAAAATGGCCAGGTATGCAAACAACTGTTTGGAGAATTGTCAAGGTTAAGGTCAACTGTGGTTTGGGCAGAGTGGGCAGTGGTGTATCGGGAAGTGCTCAGTGATATGGTTGTAAATTACCTTGAAGACAGCATCAGAATTCAGGACACCACCATTCTTCAGTCCTGAACTGTGGTCCCACATTCAATAGGGGTCAATGTGTAGTACCTGGAGGGGTCTTCTGGGGAGAGGAATAGTTGGAAGTAGACTTGGGGGAATAAAACTTGAGGGGAGTGGAGTACCCTTTACTCATAGACTGACTAGACCAGGTGAAGCAGACAGACAGGCTCACAGAGGCTTGGCACGAGGAGGTGGAAGCTGTCCTGAATAAGGCTTGCATCCTACAGCGTCTGAAAACAGGCTAGCTTGTCATCTCTAGGAGTCAGTCCAATCTAGTGTCCCTGAAGGCCCGAGTATGAGCTGGAGGACTGACTCTCAAGCAGGGTTGTGATTTTTTCCCCCAAGTTGGAGCCCCTCTACTTATGAGCACCTGCCCATGGCCTCATGGAAGAAGTCTGCAAAGACTCTGCCTAGGCCAGCCCAGCAAGGGGCTGCAGGACTCAGCTGCCTGAGAGAGGGTCTAGCCAGCGGCCAACACCCAGGCCCAGCTGCAGGGCTGGGTTTCCTGTAAACCACAATTCTGGAATTCTGGAGCAGGACAGGCGACCCCATGGGCGTGTTTATAGTTTTCATCGTACCCCTGGGACAGCCAAGGACCTCCCCACCCCTGTGGCCTATGCTGCTATAATCTAGAAACACGAGCAGCTGCATATCCCTGTTAGTCGCCTCACTGCTTTGAGCAATCAAGGATGTTGGTTAATCTCTCCTATAAACAGTTGTTTTCCCAGTCACTCCCCAGTTCCTGTTAAATATTAACAAAGAGCCACCTCCACAGCAACTTGAGGGGGTGTCTGCTTTAAATATTTAAGTAATTGCTATTCCTGTTCCTGTGTGACTCTTCTGTTCTGTAAACTGCTCTCACCTCATGGTTATAGCATTGTACGAAATGTCCAAAATGCTGATGTCTTCTTCCCTGTTTTCTCCCTGTCTTTGCACTCTCCATCTCCATCTGTCTTTCAGTCTCCCAGTCTTCACACTTCCCCTCTCTGTCCGCCTCTTTCAGTGAAGATCAAGCAAATAACTGCTTCTCACACCTACAAGAACATCGAGGAAACCAAAATGGTCAGTTCCAGGGTGTCCTGCTAGAGGCTGTGTGGAGATACCCGTGGGCCCCTGCCCTGTTCAGATGTTCTTGGGGTGACAGTGCCATCCCACATGCACCGGCTCAGACTCGAACAGCCAGGGCACTCACAGTGCCCTCCTGTCAGCACATGGTTACTCTGCACACAATGTACTTCCAAGCCCTTCCCACTGCTTTCACTCTTCACCCACACCAGGATCTGTGTGACATGCACCTATTTTCTTCTCTAGGCTCATTGTGAAACTGAGAAGAGAGGGTGAAGGGCTCTGACAGCAGATGAACCACACAGGATAGGGCAGCCTCAGCCCCACAACTGGGGATCTCAGTGGCCTCCCTGCCAGGGAGAATGGGCGGAGAGAAGAGCTGACTTTGTTTTTGGTTTCAGATTAATATGAGGGTACAAATGATTAGGCTACGATGTTTGCATTTGTTAGGTAAGGTCCCCTTGTAGGACCTCGTTCTGCACTTATGTGTGCCATGTACCCTTACATTGTGCTAGGTGAGAACATAGTAATCCTCCCTCTCCTCCCCTCCCCTCTTCTTTCTCCCCCCAACTTGAAATGAATTGAGCTTTTCTCTTATGTGGGCTTGTATCTACTGGGTTCATATTAGTATTGAGTACATTAGATACTGGCCTTTCCATTCTTGTGACACTTTTACTAAGAAGAATGTGTTTCACAGTGCAGTGCCTGTGGCTCAAGGAGTAGGGTTCTGGCTCTATATATCGGAGGTGGCAGGTTCAAACCCAGCCGTGGCCCCCCCCCCCAAAAAAAAACCCCCTGAAAAATAAAAAAAAGAATGTGTTTCAGCTCCATCCAGGTTAATGCAAAAGATGTAAAGTCTCCATCCTTTTTATGCAATATGGGATGCTTTAGGTCACAGCGGTTCTCAATCTGTGGGTTGTGACCCCTTTGGACTATATTAAAGGTTCGCAGCATTAGGAAGGTTGAGAACCACTGCTTTAGGAGAATCTGTGTATTATCCCTGGGCAGGGGCCATGCATGCTAATCTTCTCTGTATGTTCTAATTTTAGTATATGTGCTGTTGAAGGGAGAGCAGAGGGACTGACTCTGGAAGACCTAGAACACGGGGGCGGAGGAGGGCTCTTGGGTGTTGGGCTGGGGCATTTGGTCATAACCATGGGACTTTGGAATATTCTGCCTAAAACCACAGCCTAGCTGTGATAACTTCAGTGCATCTGGCCTCAGATTGGCACTGCAGGGGGCACAGGCAGGGGAGTTTGTTTCGGTTCCTCCTCCCTGGGGAAGCGTGGCATGACAATACCACCCAAGTTCTCTACACTCTAGCCTTCCAGTCTCTCCTAATTGGAGAAACAAGTGAAACTAAACTGAGAAGCATTTACAAAGGTCACAACCCAGAGGCAGAGGCTCCGAAAGACTGAGACCTCATCATAGAACTACTGACTACTTCCCTCCCCCTACATCTTCCCACCACATCAATAGGGCTCCTCTATAAAAATGCAAATATAACTGAAAGAACTGCACATCTCAGACCTAGTGTCTAGTGGAACCAAGGACAACAAGGGAAACAAAACAAGGAAGCAAGAGGAAATTTCAGACTCTGACCTCTACAGCTATAGTAATAAACACAGCCTAACCCAAGCAGATAAACAGAAAGCCTTATACTAGAAGCATATTGATTTCAGTTTTCTTTGCTTCCCAGTCCATCCTGTAGCTTTCAACAAAAATTACAAGACACATTTAAAGACAAAAGATGTAGTTCGAAGAGACAGACCGGACTCAGATATAGCGGGAATGCTGGAATTATCAGATCAGGAACTTAAAACAACTAAGATTAATAGACTAAGGACTCTGATGGAAAAAGAGCAAAACATGCAATGACAGATGGGGAATGTAAGCAAAGAGATGGACTCTCAAGAGGCATAAGACATGCTAGAAATTGAAAATGCCATAACAGAGATGAAGAAGCCCTTTAATTGGCTCCTTGACAAACTAGACGTAACTGAGAAAAGACTCAGTGAGCTCCAAGAAATGTCAGGAGAAATTCACAAAACTGAAATGTAAATAGGAAAAAAATGTATTGAGAGGATGGAAGAGCAAAAAGAAGTTGATGTTGCCCAGTGTGTTAGGCACTTGAGCTGTCATGACAAAAATAGCATAGGCTGTGTGGCTTAACTGACAGAAATTTATCTTCTTAACAGTTCTAGATGCTAGAAGTTCAAGGTCAATGTGCTATTTAATTTTTGGTAACAACTCTCTTGCAGACAGCTGCCTCCTCCCTATGTCCTCACCACAGCCTTCCCTCTGTGTGTGGGCACTCAGAGAGAAAGAATGATCTCTGCTCTCCTCTTCTTCTTATTAGGACACGGGCTCCACCTGATTAGGGTCCCACCCTATGACCTTATTTAACCTTAATTATCACTAATGGTTCTATCTCTAAATACAGTCACTTTGGGTTTTCAGGCTTCAACATATAAATCCAGAAGGACACAAATATTCAGTCCATAACACCCAGAGCAGTAGCTATAGGAGGCTACTCACTCTCTTGGGCTGGAGGAATGAAATGGAGAGTGGGGTTATCCAGAGCTTGTTTGCCACTCATCCAAAAACCAGGATCAAGCCCTGTGGTTGCTGCTACAGAGATGTGGAAACCAATCATCATGACTGCAATGTCCATTACCAGCCTGTAGATTGCAGTCATCCACTGCTGCTACCACTGGAGCCAGAAGGAGGAGAAATGCTTTCTCTCACACTTCAGCCTTCCAGGCTCCAGTTCCTCTCTTTGGCAGAAACTGGCTGGCAAAGGAAGCTGGGAAATATAGTTCACAGACTTCCAGCCCTGGCAGTGCAAGTGGGGGTATAGATAACAAGTTAGGAGCTATGCCAACAGTAAATAAATAGCACAGATGGCAAGACCAAAGATCTTGAGAACTAAGAGGCAGTTATTCTTTGTTAACAAGAAAAGAGAAAAGCAATTCGAAAGTTTAGGGGGAAAAAAAACCCAAAAAGTTGTCTACAAAAGCCACAGTCTAATCGTAAAGAAACTAAAAATCCATCATAGTTTTGAGCAAGAGGAAGGTTTATGAGAGAAATAATACATTGGACCTTCATGCTAACATCCTTTTCCCCTGTGTAGCCCTGGGAAAGCTGATGCTCTGTAGAGATGGAAAGCACTTGACTGCTATGAACAGCACTGACTGGGTTGTCAGGTTTGCTCCCAAGACACCTTAGGCAGGACAGAGAGGAGCTCTGTGCATTCATTCACATATTAGTTCTATCAACAAACATGTAGACAGACATTGCACCTTGCTGTATGGTGCTAACCCAAATTACCCATTGCTCTCCTAACCTGACTGTGAGCTTCTTGGGGTAGGGGGACAGTGGCCTGTATGACCCAGATCCTCAGCAGCTGGCCCAGGGAGTTAAGCCCTAGTCAGAGCCTCCAAGCCCAACTCCTATAGGCAGTGAGACACTCTGATGCCTACCCAGCTGTGTGGCTGAGCCCGTGTGGCTGGCAGCACATTGCAAAGGTAAGTTTTTGGCTGCTGCTGGTACCTGCTGCCTCCTACCATTGCCCAGCCCATCTGACCAGAATCTCCTTTCCTTTAGGGCCTTGACATCCTGTGTGGACTCTGCCTTCTCCTGCATGTCTCCATTTGAGCAGTGCCCCTTCCCTTCTCACTGTTCTCCTGCCTCTGTCACAGTGCCTTCCCTTGGTCCTGCAGGGATGGTGAATGGATCCCTAAGGAAGTTACTCCTTGTTACATGCAAGTTTTGCAGTCTCAATTTGGATATTTGGCTCAAAGTTGCATTTAACTTACTCCATTTAATTTCTGGGTTCCAGTGCCCACAAGTTCCCTCCCAGTCCAGGAAGGTGTGTACAAAAGGATGCCCAGACGGTGGTTGCCCTGGAGGGAGGTTGTGAGCCAGGGATATGAGGAAGCCTCCTAGGGAGGCTAGTGCTGTGTATCTTGGTTGGGGTGTAGCTTACGCCAGGGGGGTCAGTTTGTGAAAATTCATAAAACTGTGCCTATACAATGTGCGCACATTTTGGCTATATGTGATATGTCAATAAAAAGCATTATAGGGGTGTGTGTGTGTGTGTGTGTGTGTGTGTGTGTGATTTAAACAATGGGAACACTCAGATTAGCCTTTCACTTTGGTGAACAAAGAGAACATAAGAAAGCCCCAGGTCCTGGCCCCTTATCAAAGAGGGCCTATGTCTGTCCCCTGGCATGGTCCCCACCTGGAGGGAACTTGTGGGCACCCAGCCTTTTATGCCATTCTTCCCTGGGGTTGCCTGAAGGGACTATTGCTAGATCTGAGTTTAGCCTGTTAACTGCTCTGGAATTTCCGTTTTGATGGCTTGGTGGGGTGGCCGCTGTAGGCCTGAGGCTGTTGGGCAAGGGTTATAGCAAGCACAGTAAAGTTCATATCCATGCATAGTGTTGCAACATTTATATGTAGGAAATTAAAACCAAGTAATCTGCCATGATAAACGTCCATACCCTTGGCTCCTACTAGACTTTCCTGTAGAACTAGAGCCTGGATCTGCTCCAAGAAGGATAAACTTGATATTAATGATAATAATACTTTGCACTTGGTCTAGTAAAAATATTTTGAGTACAGCAGGGGCAAGGATATGAATGTTTGCTTGGTGCTATTTATCAGGAAGTGCTTCTGCTTGTTTATTATGTTAGGGCTTTGTATACAGAAACTATTTTTCCTCTCTCACCACTGGGGGTCATATTTTTTGTTGGTTGCTACACACAAAGTTTAACTGGAAGTTTCTGTTCATGTTTAAATGGTATGTTTTAAAAACACATCTGTAAATAGCTGAAGACAGAATGGCTGAAGGTGTGGAGTTGTTTAATATTCTTCTTGACAGATATTTTTGCACTTCAAATTACATCTTGGTAGTTGTGAAACAGGAAATTTGAAAGCACCAGATTCAGGAGGTTGTGACACTTTACTGCTATCCATCTTTGAATCCGTGGAGGTTCAGAGATACTCAGGGAATAGAGAAATATTTTTTTTTTAATTGGAAGGGGAATCTGAAGGATTATTTTTAGTTATACTGGAACACATACAAAAGTAGAAGAAATAATTTAGGAGAAGCAAAAGTGAGTATATTCTCTTTTAGTTGACGGGGGGAAAGAAAGACTTTTTATATGCAGCATGGTAACTGTCTTTTCTCTAATAATTATTACGGAGTTTTCTAGCAGATCCTTCCTTTTCTCCAGGGCCATCTCTTCCATGTGTAATGCATCACCTTTGGGACCCTTTGGTATCAATAAAATGGCAGCACTGGGATGATGGGTTGCACATACTGGGGAACAGGTCCCTCAGATGTGTATTACAGCAATCCATCTCCAGCACTGGGCCTTGGATGATGTATTAGTTGTAGGATAGAATCACCCAAGGAGCAATACACTCAGACTCTAATTCAGTTTAGTGCTATGACACAGCTTTGGGCTGCTTATTGGGTCCCCACTGCAATGATTCAGAATTTGTAATCCTGTGGAATTACATAAAATTTGCCACAGCTAATTTGGCCTTAGATTCATCTTAGGTACTCTGTTACCCCCATAACTAGTGGATTAAAAGTCTATGCTTCACAGGCACATGGTACCAGCTGGCTTAAGAACTTGGAAAGCCCGATCACTCCTACTTAGACATTTCTCTAGGTTAAGAAAAAGCCAACTATGTGTTTATTCTGCAGAAGCTTGAGGGCTCATAAACTAGGGGAAAACAGTCTTCTGGTTTAAAATGGCAGATTTTGCGCATGGACTTTTCTTTTTCCTTTCAAATCCCAATAAAGATGTACAAAATGAAATCATCTTCCAAAACAGGAAGGAGAATTGGAAAAGGAGAATTTTTGCTCTCCTAAAGAGAGCAAAAATTGACATTGACATTGAGTATATGAAAATATACTCATTTTTGCTTCTCCTAAATTATTTCTTCTGCTTTTGTATATGTTCCAGTATAACTAAGAATAATCCTTCAGATTCCCCTTAAAATTAAAAAAAAAATCTCCTTCTCCAATGTCAATGAGTATATGAGAATATACTCATTTTTGCTTCTCCTAAATTATTTCTTCTGCTTTTGTATATGTTCCAGTATAACTAAGAATAATCCTTCAGATTCCCCTTCCAATTAAAAAAAAATTCTCCTTCTCCAATGTCAAGCAAGACATTGACATCGATATAGGGAGTTGGAAAGCAGAGGGCACATGTAACAGATGGGAACAGCCAATGGCAGGCATGCCATCACTAGAAGCAGGAGTAGTGGAGCCACAGGAGTGGCCAGTCCTCCCAACAGGATGTGGACAGTCTGTAGGCCAGAGCTAGGAGGGCATCAAACAGGATGTTTCATTAAAAGTTTGTCAACAGGCTCAGTGCCCATAGCACAGTGGTTACTCTTGTGCATATCAGTCACTTCCCTATTCCCCTCCCCACTTCACAAGGAGAGCTGGAAAATCAGATGTTTACCCATAGGCAAATAAACTAACCAATCAAAAAGTTCTTCTCTAAAGACATTTGACCAAGCAAATCAAGGTTCTAATGAAGGTGCTGACGTGGTCCCATTCTAACATCAGTGGATGGTCCCAGACCATTAAAATCCTACTAAGTCTATAGTGCACAAACACCTACCCAACTCATGAGGCTCCTGCCCATTCAAGTCTTTTGCTAACTCCAGGCGGAGGTCCATTGAAGAGACATGACATGTCAGCTACTGTGAATATGGTCCTTCATCCTCCGATATGAACAGAGGACAAAGGATCACCAGACACATGGGAAAAGTTGGCCATCTGAAAGAAGACAACTAAGAATAGTAAACGGAATAGCTGACCCCATACAGAAAAAAAGATAATGTAGGAAGGAGGGAGAATTTGATGTCTCTTATTAATATCCTGAGAGACATTTGAAGAGATTTTGTAACCACAAAATCAGAATTGGATGTTATGAAAAGGAACTAAGCTAAATACTAAAAAAGATGAAATTACGAGGACCTTCCAGATGTGAAATGCAAAGACAAAAAGACTAAAAATAAGTCAGAAAATAGAAGAGACCCAAAAGATTACTCCAAGAGTGGGCAATACCCAAGTAACATTTTCAGAGATAGAAAATGGAGAGAAAGATATAGTCCATTTAAAATTGGAGATAGACAGAAATCTATCTTCTGGTTTATCACAGCAGAGATAGAAACATCTGAATTTACTGCTGCTGCTTCTTAAAACTTCATCAAAGTGACAATGAGGGTAAACCTATAAGGTCAGAGAGAATGGAAGTAGAGTAAAATAATTCATTTGGAAGCCAAGAGGCATCATTTCTTGGCCTTTTGGCTAAAATCAAGTGTGGAAACTGGAGGCAGATGAATGAATGGTAACTGTTAGTAGGTCCAAAAAAGCTGAAGCCCGTGCGGGCTTTGGGGAAAATCCAGAAACAGAAGAGCCCTAAAAAGACTTGGCCTTTGGAAACATCAGTTAATTCTGAGCAAAGGGATTAGATAAGGCTCAAAAGGGACAGACTGGTTGAAACTCCAGACAAGAGATAGGTAGATGTCCCCAGAACCCCTATGATAAACCCATTAAAATATAAACATACAACAGGTTAAAAGTAAAAGTTAGAAAAAGGCATAAAAGGGCAGTGCCTGTGGCTCAGTGGGTAGGGCTCTAGCCCCATATACCAAGGGTGGCGGGTTCAAACCCAGCCCCAGCCAAACTGTAACAAAAAACGGCCAGGCATTGTTGTGGGCACCTGTGGTCCCAGCTACTTAGGAGGCTGAGGCAAGGGAATCGCCTACGCCCAGGAGTTGGAGGTTGCTGTGAGCTGTGTGACACCACAGCACTCTATTGAGGGCGATAAAATGAGACTCTATCCCTACCAAAAAAAAAAAAAAAAAAAAAAAAGATACAGGAGGCAAAAGCATACAAAACATATATTTATGTATATAATAGCAGAGCTTCAAAATACATAAAGAGCAAATTGAACTGTAAGGAGAAATGGACAAATCCAAATTGTAGTTAGAGACTTCAGCATTCTACTCTCAATAATTTGTGGAGGGAAGGTAATTGGTGGGACCACACCTACAGTGGGTGCATCTTACAAAGGTACATGTGAAACTTACTAAATGTAGAATATAAATGTCTTAACACAATAACTAAGAAAATGCCATGAAGGGTGTGTTAACCAGTTTGATGAAAATATTTCAAATTGTATATGAAACCAAAAAAAA
>CAUYQV010184167.1:0-43229 GCA_963574575.1 Galagoides demidoff
TTAAAACAATAACTGAGAAAATGACATGAAGGCTGTGTTGATCAGTTTGATGGAAGTATTTCAGATTGCATGTGAAAACCCCACACTGTACCCCAGAAGTGCATTAATGTACATAGTTACCATTCAATAAAAAAAAAAAAAACCAGTTGTTGATTTTGAAGAGTGAAGCCATGCACAGAAGTTATATTATTCTCTGTACTTTTCTGTATTTTTAATTTAAAAAAAAATTAAAAATGCTCTTTGAACAGATGTTCTGGGTGTCATCTAAAATATCTCATGGAAGAAAAAGAAGAAAAGCAGTAAAAAGAGAGCAGGGAATTGGGCCTTAGGGATGGCATGCTCCAGGGGGCCGCGGTGAGGGACCCGGGAAATCCACAGTGGAAGAGGTGCAGGCCTGGAGGGGGCAGAGCCCACGGAGGAGACAAGGGCAGGGAAGATTCTACCACGGGGGATTCCCCTAATGGGGACAAGGGAGGAAATGAGGCTTATGAGGCTGTGAATCCCTCATCTTGCAAGGGAGGAGTCCAATCTGAGGCACAGGGAAGGAATTAATTTATATCGGGGTGGCCTAAGAGCGTCAGGTGTAAACCACCAATTCAGAATGTTTGGCTGGGGAGGGAAGAACAGACAAATGACACAGCAGAACGAAGGTGGCAGAGGCGAGCATCTGGGCGGGGGTGTGCACTAGTTAGAGATCCCCAAACTGGTGCTGTTGGGGGGATCTGGGACAGAAGCTGTGGACAGATGGAGTTAACAGAACTGGGGGCAGCAGGGAGCTGGGGAGCCCACCTTGCTGGAGCTTCATGGTGGGCGTCCCAGCCACACCCAGGCCCGTAGTGCCACATGCACCTAAGGAGACTTCAGTCCCCTCCGGAAAGAGTTATTCCCAGAGCCCCCGCTGTGCTGAGGGATGACTGGAGAATGAGCTTGTGTTTAGGCCAAGCTTACTACAGCCACCCACGGGTGAGCTGGCAGCCTCCCCGGGGTGGGGGCTGGGCAGCAGATGCGTTCCTTCTCATTAAGTGACTTGCATATGGAGTGAGGACACCTCTCCCCTCGCCCACCCTGGCGCCCGGCCCTCACGTGCTCTGGGAGCTGCCAGCTTCCCCAGCTCCCAACACACACACAGCCTCCCGCACCACGCAGGCGCCGCCCTGCAGCACGAGGCTGGGGAGGCCGTGCAGAGCCACTGAGCAGAGGTCAGGACAGCCTCTCCTCTTTTGGAGATGACAGGGTCTCTTTCAGATGTGACGAAACAGTCACAGACAAGGGGAATCATTATTTTCACATTCGCTGCTGGTGACTTCAGCTGCACCTGGAACCCTCCAGGGAGGCAGCCCCCAGGCAGCAGGAGAGAGGGGGAGGAGGCAAGGGAAGGAGCCAGGGATGGCCCGCTTGAGGACAAGGACACCCTCGGAGTCCCTCTTGGTGTCATCACCTCCGTCCCACAGAAGATGGGCGGTTCCCCAGGGAAAGCACAAAGCCCCTCCCACTCATCTGTCCTATCAGGACAGGCTCCAGGTACCGAAGAGATTCGAGTAGGACCTGGGTATCTACTTGGACGTGAATATAATGCGCAACCACAAACACATTCAACGTGTATTACAACTGAAATAGCTTTCTTTCAAAGTTTGTAAATTGCAAAATTTTGGAGAAGGCTATCAAAGCTGAGTTTTTCTTATGTTTGGGGGTCCCTATGACACCCCTGCACATCCGGGTGTGTGTTAACGATGTGGGCGTGTATGCACACACCGTGTAAGCACAAAGTTCTCACGGGCGTCTGGGAGTCAAACACACATACGCAGAGACATGAAACTTGCGCGCTGCTGTCTCCGTGTATTGTTTCTCTCTCCTCATCAATAAAGATAAAACTCAGCCTCCCCTAAACTTATCTTCCAAATGTCCCCTTTCAGGAACCCTCCTCTAGCAAAAATCCCTGATTCGATGTCAGGCACTAAACTTTGATTTTCACTTTCCATGCACATGACATTGGGCTAATATCTGGACATCTCTGAGCTTCCATTAGGACAGGGCTAAAAGTCGAAAACTCTGGAGCCAACTCAGTGAGGTAATAGGTGTCTTAATCCTGCTCAGTCCGTATCCTCCAAATACACAGATGCCAAGATGTAGTTAGACTTAAAGGAGACTGATTGGAAGAAAGGCCTGTGAGGAAACACGAGCCAGAGGGGGCTGCAGGAGCCCTCAGCCCTGCAAGAGACACAGGGAGGAACAGAAGAGGCCACCAGGCCGCAGGGAAGCTCTAAGGCATCCCAGCAAGTCCAGGGAGGAGGCTTCTGCTTGGAGGAACCTGCCCAACAGTCTCATAGGGATGGTGGGTAAGAAAGAATTTACTGACTCAGAGCACCATCTCAGGACAAGGGACTGAAAACCCAGGTGAGGACCTGAGGTTGAGGCTGACTTGCTGCCAGGGTGGCTCTTTGAAGCCTGGGAAGCGACGGCTGCTCTCAGGAAAGTGGAAACGCCTGAGCTGCCCTGGCAGGCAGTGAAATAAAGAATAAATAAGCCACAGGGAGCAAACAGGCTGCAGTGATGTCTTATGTGAGGCCAGAAGAGCCACAGACGTGAATGTTCCACTGCAGGGCCCCGGGCACACCGCCCACCAAGGCAGGAAGGACTGCACTGGGTTAGTGTCACCAAGCAGTTCTGGGATGGCTCGCCTCTGCAGGTCAAGGTGGCTATAGTAGAGGAGGTAGCAGACCTGGGCAGGTTCATTTCCACAAAGACGATGGGGCCCAGGCCCCATGGTGGGCAAGAAGCTTAAGGCCAGGATTCCTATAACACTGGACCAGTTAGAGGGCCAGCCAAGGGGCCTGGACTTACAGGGAGGTGGTGCATGGGGACACCTGGGGGGAAGATCCAGAGGCTCCTGCAGCCCGCTACTTACCAGTTATAACAGCAGCAGCACAGGACCAGAATGGAGGAGCAAAAGGCTGGGGGTGGGAAAACCACACCAGGTCTGCTCAGGCCCCACCGCTGAGTGCACTTCAGGTCTGAAACCTCCAGACTGAAGAGTTGGCTGGGCTACTAGGAGGAGGACCCTGCTCACCATGACGGGTATAGATGGAGATTGCTCCCCGCGTTCTTTCCCAAGGAATCTGTGACCCTCTAACTAGGCGATCATATTCTGGGGAGAGAAAAACATTTATACATTTTGAGTAGTGTACATGGGGTCTAAATTGACAATGATATTCAGAGACCCCTAGTGTCATCATGTGAGGCTGTTAGTGTAGAGACTTATGGGGACTAGGTGACAGCTGGAATCCTGGCTAAAGTCTGACTATGGTGCACCCAGGGGGCCCACAGAGCCACCCAAAGTCATGTCCCCAGGCCCCAAATATATAATTGGAATAGAAATGCTGGAAGTTGTATTAAGCCCATCACTTATGTTCCTTTGAGTACAACTCAGAGGGGATTAGACGTAGAAAACATTGATGCGGGAAGGGCTGTGCAGGAAAATAAGAAAGGAATGAAGGAGGCTGGGTGAGGCGTCAGACCCAGGTGTGGGAGGGAGGGGAGGGAGAGGGAGGATGGAGGGAAGACAGCAGACTGCACTGGACCCTAAGAAAGTTTTGACAAGGCAAACAGCGAGTCCTTGAACGAAGCCACATGTCCCGGCCTCCTCCAGCGACAGGTCTGCTTGGTTTCCCTGCCGCACTCTCTCCTGGGCTAATAGCAGCCATGGGAAAGCGTGGCCTGGGCACAAGAGTGGTGATGGGCTTCCCAGCACAGCAGGTGAGACGGGTGGTCCTCCCCCCACTGCAGGGGCTCTTCCCTGCCCCCCCACAAGTGCCCACACAAGCTTCTGCAAGTGAAGAGCCCCCTCTCCCTCTTTTTCTCGGAGTCTGTACTATCATCTTTTACATTTGGCTAGATTAGGTAAATTTTTACATTCTTTGGCACATATTTGGAATTCAGTAATTCTGCCAACGTTCATTAAGCATTAGGTCCCAAGTCGTGTGCTAAGCACTCGGTGGGGGGCGGGGGGAGAGTTAAAATATGTCTCTGTTAAAATATGTGCCGTTTGCAATCTAGTAAAGGGAAACAACTACAGGCAAGCAGGTATGAAATGACTGCGGCCAGCCTAGGCCATAGTGGACACAATGAGAGCGCTGGTGGGGGCGTGGCAAGGAAAGGCTTTATCCTGAGAATGCGGCGATGGGGTAGAGTCTGGCAAGGGGAGCAGATGTCCCCATGAGAGGCTCCACAGAGGCGCTGTGGGCCTGAGGATGCGAGCAGAACCTCCCAGGTGTGAACAACATGACCCACTTTGAAAATGACACTTAACTGAAGATGTCTGAAGTTCAGGGTGCCGGGAAGTAGCAGTTAGAAGCAGGATTGTCCACAAGGCCTGATCACAGCTGCAGATTATTTAGGCCTCACTAAAGGGCAGGGATCTTAGCCTGCAGAGTGTGAGAAATTACTGATACCTGAAAAGTAACGCCATGGCCAGATTTGCATTCTTAAAACAAAACAAAGACCACTGAGATATTTTGGCAGAAAATGGATGACCAGGAAGAAAGTAAGTGCAGGATGGCCACTCTGGGAATCAGGAGAGAAAAGGATGAGGGTCTACTACAGCCCAAGGGCAGTGGAGACTGCCATGCAAAAGCAGATAAAAGCTGTTACGATGACAGAACCTATTGGATTGGGGTCACACCTGAAGGCATGTTAGCTGGTTACCTGGGTACATGATAAAACACAGACAGAAGCAAGAGAGTGCAAAGGGATGGAGTCAGCTTGAAACCTGTTAAGTGGGGAGGGACTTCGGTTCATTAGCGTGGAGACATCTATCCCATAGTTTGTGGGTTAAAAGAGTACAAAAGATAGGAGCAGGTTCTGGACTAGATATGCCCAGATTCGTGCACCAAATCTCTCAAGTGTCTTCTACGTTCCCTGTGCTTGCTGGGTATAAGAGAGAAAAAAGTGAACAGGACAGTTAGAAAAGGGAGACGCCAGCAATTGTAGCAGTTGTGTAGTAAGTGCCCCAAGAGAAGTCTCGGGGTCAGGGAAGCCTTCTGGAAGGAAGTTGCATTTAAGTTGAGACCTAAATGATTATTGGAGTTAGCCAGGTGCAAGAGGGTTTGGGAGAGGAATGAAGAAGGGAGGGAGGGTTCTGGGCCACGGGAATAGCACTGTTCAAAAGAATAGAGAGAGGCCATGTGGATTTTTGGAGCACCTTCTCACGTCCCATGCTTTGGGGGTTGGGGGCGGTAAGAGATTCTGGTGGGGAAGGTGGGAAGAAGTCGGCAATTTCTCTGCCAGTAGGATTCTACTTGGGCGGCTCCCCCACCAGCCCCTTCTCTCAATGGCTCCCCTTCCGGCCATCAACTCATCATCTCTATGGGTCACTGTGATTCAGCCTCTGTGTTGTGTGAATCCCAGTGGAACACTGAGTTCTGCAGAGTCACACTTCCTTGGTGACACAAAGCTCATGGATAGGAACCAAAGCAGGGTCCCAGCAGGTGGGAGGCCAGTGCTCTGTGCCTGCCCAGTCACAGTCCTCCCTGAGTGAGAATCCACAGCCCCCTCATTCAAACCAAAAGGCAATGATGACAACAGACAGTCCCTTTGTCTCACATCCTACAACTCACAATCACTGTTCGCATGCACTTTCATTTCAAGAGGAAAATGAGCCTCAAGATAACACAGCTAAGATCCTAACCAGAGGAGGAATCTGGGTTTTCTGGTTTTAAATCCCATGCTTCTCCCCGTACATTAGGGAAAACAGTTCAGAGTGAGGCCTTTAAGGCCACAGAGTGTTCAAATCTTAGGGAAAATCCGCTCCTGTCTGTTCCCTCATCAGTAAAACCAGATTAATAATAGTACCAAGATCTCAAGGTAATTGTAAGTATTTAAAGGTTAATAGAGGAAAAGTACTCACACAAGAGCCTGGCACTTAGCAAGCGTTCAATAAAAGCAACTTTAATAACCAAGGGTGTGATCAGAGTCTGTGGAGTCCTCACAGACACCAGTTTCCAGGCTCCATCAACAGAAATGCTGACCGCGTAGGTGCTGATGAGGTTCAGGAATCTGCGTTCTCACAGAGCTCTCCTAGAGAGTGAAGAGTGCATTCCAAGTGGAGGATTACCAAAAACAGTCCCAGGACACTGAGTGCGAAGATGCGACTTGTACCTGGACACACAGACATTAATTTTAGCAGGACTCACATCAACAGGGCTCATCTCAGACCCCAGTGCTTTTTTTCTTTAGGGTCCATATCCAAGTTCACAGGGGACTGGGAGGGGGCAGTGGCCAAGGGCACCTCTTCCCTTTGCTTGCCACTCGCCACCTTCTTTCTCTTCTTGACCAGCAGCTCCGCAGGCAGCTCATGGACAGTCACGAGTCCCAGGGGTGGGAGCCTTCCATGCTGAGGCTGAAGCCTCCTCCAGCTTTGATCGCCTGTGTCTGCAGTGAAAGTGTGCAAGAGAAGGGTGGCACCAGCTGGACAGGATTTCATAAGAGCTGCCACACCTATATTTAGCCCAAAAGGAAGTAGCCTGGCTTGGGGCTAGTGGCAAGGGAAAATAAAGACACATCCTTAAAGTGCTCGATCCAAATAGTAACCACAGATCCACTCTGCGGAAAGAGCCCATTGTCCCCAGCAAGAGAAGTGAGTCTGCTGGACTCATTCATTTATTGACCAAAATTTACAGAATGTAGACTATGAGCCACTGATCACGCTAAGCATTGGGAATAAGGAGGTGAACAATAAAGCAGTTTCTCCCCTCATGAAGATTTTGTTCTAGAGAAGGAGAAAGAAATGTCTGTAGCAGTGCTATTTCTTTTAGAGACAGAGTCTCAGTTTGTCACCCTTGGTAGAGTGCTGTGGTGTCACAGTTCACAGCAACCTCCAGCTCTTGGGCTTAGGCAATTCTCTTGCCTCAGCCTTCTGTATAACAGTACTATTTCAATGACAACTGAGCTAATTGTTCTGAAGGAAAAAGTAATGTTAACTGCTCTAACAACAAACTCAGTGCTTCTCTCATGCACAATTCAACAAGGTGTCCAGGGGTCATCCAGAGGGTGATTCCAGGATCCCTGAGCCTTTCGCTCTGTGCCTGAGTTATGTCCTAGGGCCTCAGAGTGCTGTGCATTTATCTAGTCAACTGGATAGAGATGATAGATAGACAGACAGACAGACAGATAGATAGACAGATGGATGATAGATGGAGGATGGATGGATGGATGGATTGAAAGAAAGACAGGGAAAATGGATTGCAGGACCATGTACATTGCTACAGGAACCAGAACAAAAACTAATGTACTCACTACCTTCTATATCCCACTGGCTAGAAAAAGAAAAATACAATCAAAAAGGAAGCTAAAAAATCAAGAGTACCCCATGAATACTGGGAACCACCAACAGTTTCTGCCACAAACAAGTAAAATAAAAGGAGAAATGAGGAACTGAGCCAAGATATTTCCTGTGATGGGATATGAGTGAGCAAATCTGAACTGCAGATTGGCAAAGGAAAAGAATACATTCTTCCCCATTACCGGAACCCCCTGAAGGGGTTACCATCTTCTCATTTTCATTGAGGAGTGACCCATTTATAAGCAGAACTTCCAGTTCCGACACACAGAAACCACTTTCCTCCTCCCCAGGATAGAGAATCATCAGGTCTCAATAACACACAGACCTCGGGAGGTCAATCACATCCTTGTAACACTGGCCTGTTCTGGTCTGAGCTGCATGTGGGTGGATGTAGCATGCTTGATCCCCTCTGTTTCCTCCACGGGGTCTCAAGAATCTCTTTGGCTGAACTTGGAATTCCAGAAACACTCACCGGGAGTATCTAAACCCCTGTCCGTCTTATAAAGTGCCAAGTGCCATTTAAGGGACAGATAATGAATTGAAGAACAAAGAATCGGGGAAAAAGATAGGCCACGGGTCGGGGCAGAAGGAAAAACCTTGAGAAAGAAAATATTCTGCAGCTGGGCCCCAATTCTCAAAAGAAGTGAGATCAAGAGGAAGTCAGTTAATTCTATAAGTTACACAAATAATGGTGGGTGCTGGGGGTGGTTCCTATTCTGAATGGAGACATCAGATGTTGGCATTCAGCAATTTTGGAGATTCTCCACTGCCGCCTTGTTTTGCGTTACCACTCCAAAAATTATTCCAAATGCTGAAGTCGGACACAAAGCGCTGCTGCTAAATTCTAGCAGCAGGAGAAGCATTTCTCAAGCACCTGGCCAGGCAGCTACCAAGGGGAGTGATGCAACAGGCCAGGTCCTGACATCTTCTTCCCTGGTCTGTCCTTCATTACTTCTACTTCCTCAGCCCATCGTCCAACTCTTCCTAGGTTCTTGAAGACGGTGGTGGTGAAGATGACAATGATGATGATGATGGCGATGGTGGTGCTAATGATGGCAATGATGATGACCGTAATGATTTTGTAACATTTGTAGTTTACCAGTACTCTCTGCTAGGCACTGTACAATGTTCTTGTCATTTATCTCATTTCTTTTTTCTTTTTTTTTATTAAATCATAGCTGTGTACATTAATGCAATCACAGGGTACAGTGTGGTGTTTTCATATACAATTTGAAATACTCTCATCAAACTGGTTAACGTAGCCTTCTTGTCATTTTCTTAGTTATTAAGACATTCATACTCTGCTTTTAGAAAGATTCACTTGTACCCTTGTAAGATAAACCATAGAGGTGACTCCACCAATCACCCTCCCTCCACCCATCCACCCCCCTCCTATCCCCTCTCCTTCCCCCCTCCCCGTATTCTAAGGCTATAATTAGGTTATAGCTTTCCTATGAAAGCTATAAATTAGTTTCAAAATAGGGCTATGTACATTGGATACTTTTTCATTTCATTTTTCAAAGAGTCCAGCATGGAGGCACTATTACAACCTTCCCTTTAGAACTAGAACAAAATCAAGGTGCAGCGAGATATGTACTAGGCCCAAGGAACACTGAGTAGTAGAGTATGGGTTACATACAACATTCTCATCTTTCCAGCTGCAACCCCAGCTCTTTACCACGATGTGAGGCAGCCTCCAAGGTGGCTCATCCTGGCCTCCTGGCTTACCTTGTCCACTTACTCAGGCCTTGGAGATTTGACCATAATTGTGTCAGTTTCTAAGATCTTGAAACCAGCACAGAAGGAGAGAGAGGGGAAAGAAAGTCCCCCTTTCCTCCAATCCCAATTGCTCAGGCAAGGGAGCAATCCTGAAAGTTGACACCCTTGGCAGACAGGAGGCTGACAGCCTATCTACATTGGGACACAATTGTTCCTGACAGGTTTATCAGCAGCCGGGTGTCTGCAATGAGATGTTAAACATGGGTTTTTGTTTCTAGAGAAAAAGCTGCTGCTAAAAGGCTGTTAGATACTTTATCTGAAAGGCCTGGGTGCAGGGATTTCTGGGAGATGGTCCCGCTGGGCCAAGCTATTCAGATACTCTCTTTGGCTATATTCTCTCAGTCCTAAGCCCTAACCTCCTATCTTCCCAATGCTCTTCAGAGACCTCCTTTTGGTCCTGGCTGCTGTCCTTCAGTCAAGATGGGAGATATATGGAGAACCCTAGATGAAAATCAGCCTATGAAAGGTCTTACAGGTCATGAGATCAAGCCATCTGAGGCACATGATGGGGCACACAAGCTTCCCCCAACCACTGGGAGCTGGGGCAAAGGCCTGGAGGGAGTCACGGTTCTATCCAGAGTGATACTCAAGTGAGAGAAAAAGGCAAGCTACTTTCCAGACCACACATGAAACTATAAAGTATTTGACCCAACAAAGACTACAAGGCTAAGGTGACCCCTCCCCATTTTTAGCTTGACAGGATTATGACCCAGAGCAAGTACATGATTTTCCCAAGGTCACATAGATACTAAGTCCTACCTAAGCAACCTTCCCACATGACGAGATCCCATTTATCCTTCAGACTAGACTCAAGCAACACCAACTCTAGTTGTCTGATACCTCTAATCTCTGGCTAAGTGGGGGTCCTCCTTCACTGCCACACCACACCACAGATATGGGTGACTTGCCAGTCCCCCTCATAAATCCAACCTCCCTCTGCCCAGTTACTATCCATTATTTCCCTTTGCATCTAGACTAGAATCTGACACTAAGCTAGAGTTTGATAAAAACTGTATCATTAAAACTTTGAACGAGGTCTTCCCACTCACCCTTAAGTTCTCTCCCTAGAAGACTGAGTGACCCACCCACCACTGATACGGAAATTCTACGTAGTAGGGAGTGAAAGGTAGGGACATACACATGAAAGGTAGAGCCATGCACAGTGAAGTCGTGCACATACACTGGGTCACACTGGTGTCAGAGAGAGAAAGAAAATCAAACAGCCGCATGTCCACTTTTAGTACTTCAATTAAAATGTAATCAAAATGGATTTTTTGCTAGTGACTCTGTACTCTTCATCCTTGGGTGTGCAGCCCCATCTGAGGAAGAGATGATGTCTCATGTTGGAACTGTGAGACAGAGGGTCTAGGGTGGTCATCTGGCCCTGTCCCAGGCCTGCACTCCACATGGACACAACCTGCCATACTAAGTGGAAAGGGGCAGGTGAGATCAACAAGAAAGATGGGGAAGCCCAACAGTCATTTTGAGGGTAGCGGAGCAGAAAAAGGATAGAAGTACAGAGGAAAACTGACACTAATTTGGCACCTACTATGTGCCAGTCCCCATCTTCTTGTCTTCATATGTTATCTGATTAAACACTAGAAAGAGATTTCGAAGTATTATCCATTCCACGGATAAGGAAACCCAGGTTAGTAGCCTACCTATGGACGCGCAGCCACTGGGTGACTAAGTCTCCATTAGAATCCAGGGCAATCTGATCCCACTACCCCTGCTTTTTGCTGGAAATTGAAGACCTGTTCTCTGTGCTTCTAGTTACTTAATATTTCCATGCCTCCCAAGGCTACCCTTTGCCCTCCATCAGCCTTATTCCTAGTCTCCTCCCTATACCAAGAAAGCAGCTTTCACATGGAAGACTGCAAAGTTGGAAATTAGACTTTCTGACATCATTGTTAGGGCTAGTAGTGAAAAAAAGAAAAAAAAAAGTTGCCCCAAACTTCTAAGAGAGTGAGCATGGGCAGAGGAAGAAAATACAGGCATTGGCCCCAAGCCACCAATTTCAGGGGGATCTTCTATGCTTTTATTATTCCATTGGTTACCCACAAAGCAATATAGCACCCTGGCAATTTCAGGCTAATAGCACCAAAGGGATTCTTCAGGGAAAAATCATGCACTGGGCTCTTTCCTCAGGACCATCTCGTCATGCCAAGTACAAACTAGCCGCTCCATGACCTGGACTCAGAGCAATGATGCTATGAGTGGCATACTTTCAGGACACATGGTGTCGTGTGTACATCCTCATTTTGCACATGCACAAGATGACACTAATTCCCCAGCATGTAACAGCCAGAAGTTAACTGTCAGCAGAAGTCTGCTGATGGCATTGCAACAGGGCTGGGGTAATGGGGCAATGTGCAACCACTTTTAGGTCAGATTTGAAAGGTTTGCTCATTCCCCTACATATCAGGTGGGGTTAATGGTCTATGAGGACGGGAAGCTCTCTCGGAAGGCAACCTTTTCACACATGGAGCTGGAAGCCAACAGCGGGGCCAACACTGGCAGGTGTCAAGCTTACCTCTCCTTGCTTGAGTGGACTGCCACTTAACAACTCTTTAAAAAGCAGGTATGTTGGCTTTCTGTGAAATACAAAGACTGTTTAGCTCTACAGTCATTTCTGACATTAACCTTAGGGCTCTCCCGAACTTGAACAAGATTCCTTCTGTGGCTCTCAACAGCAACCAAAGCAACCACAGGACTAATGAGGGCTGAAGCCCTTAAGTCATCAGGGAGGTAGCCAGCTTTGGTAAGTTATGCACTAGGAGCAGTTACATTCTCCCTCTGCAACCCATTACACCATCATTAGCAAGAAGATATCATTCCAGGTATTAATACTTATAATAATTCCACTAATAAACCTGTTTTTCAAAATGAAAAATTCCTCTATGGATCATTCTGGCTCCTTGGCCAGAGTTTGCTGCTTTTATGAATAAAGCAATCTGAATGCTTCCAGCCTTAAACATCCTACGCTGAGCCATCCCCATTTGCAAAAGCTTTCATTTTTTTTTTTCCAACATGTATTGTCCTTCAGAAGCTGGGAGTCTCCTTTGAGTTTCCAGTTTTTCTTTTTTTAAATTTCTTACATGTGTTTGTATAAATTCTACTTTTAAATTTGATGCAAGTTTACTGAAGAAATGAACTTTGCTTGAGGGACATAGCTTTTAGATTAAAAAAAAAATCTTAAGTTATGGTTTTGACAAAAACAAGTAATTATGTGGATTTGACCGTCAGGCCGAAATCAAATTGAACAGATGTAAACCCCACAGCCCCTATCCTTAAGTCACTTACAGTCTAGGGAGGGAGACAGACAGAGCCTCACAATCCCAGTCTCGCACAGTAAGTGCTGTGACAGGTGTTTATAAGAGCTTCAAGACCGTGCCTCTGCTTTGAGGGAAAGGTAGCCAGAGGACCTCTCAAAGAGAGGACACGAAAGCTAAGTTTTTCTTTTCCCTATCCTCATTTGCCTTAATTTAAAAAAGTTGAGATTTTTAATGAGGTATACTTGACAGAAAACTCAACATACCTAAAGTATACAGTTTGATATGCTGTGACATGGGTATACCCATGAAACCATCATGACAATCAGAATAATGAACAAACCCATTAACTCAAAGCTTCCTGTGAACTCTTGGCAAACTCTCCTTCACCCCTCTTCCTCCTCTCCTCAGGAAAAGTACAACCCACTTACTTTCTGTCACTGTACCTGAGTTTCCTTTTCCTACAATTTTCCACAAATGGAACCGTGTAGTATATATTTTTTGTCTACCCCCATGCATCTGCATAATTATTTTGAGATTCTTGTGTTGTGGCATGCATCATTCTGGAGTTCATTCCTGTTTATCACTAGTCATTTTCCATTGTATGAATCTGCCAGAGTTTGTTTATCCCTTCACTGGAAGATGGACATGTGGTGTTATTCCCACTTTGGGCCACTACAAACAAAGCTCTATGAATATTCATGCATAAGTCTTTGTATAAATATACACTTTTATTTTTCTTGAGTAAATGCCTATGAGTGGAATGGCCAGATCATATGTTTAATTTTTTTTAAGAAACTACTATGCTATTTTTCAAAATGGTTATGCCATTTTACATTCCCCAGAGACATGTGTAAGAGCTCCAGTTGTTTTATGTCTTTGTCAACACTTGGTATGGGCAGTGCTTTTCATTTTAGCCTTTCTAAGAAATGTGCAGTGGTAGCTCACTATGGTATTAATTTTCATTTGCCTTTTGACTAATAATGTTAAACAACTTTTACATGGTTATTTGCTATCTCTGTATCTTCTTTGGTGAAACACCCATTCAAATCTGTGTCCATTTTTCTACTGATTGTTTTCTGATGGTTGAGTTTTGAGACACCTTTCTATTAAAAGCCATTTTATCAGACATACGATTTGTAAATATTTTTTTCACAGTTTGCGGCTTGTCTTTTCACTTAGAACTGAGTTTTTAGAGGTAAGTTGAAGTCAATTAATCTGCAGAATTATGGTGGAAGATTTGCCAAGAGGAAGTAACCCAAGGAAAGAGGTCACAACGTGAAAGCCTGGTGAGTTCTAAAACACACTTGTACAAGCAGTTCTGAGTGGCTCAGGTGCAGAGTATCTGAGAGGCAAAGGTGGGGCTGGAGAAGCCATTGTCTTAGAGGGCCAGGGAGCCCAGGCAGAATTTCAAACTGGGAGGGGCACAGTCAGACCTGCAATTCAGAAAGATCCTTAATGGAGTGACATGGAGAAAATAGGGAGCTATGAGTTGGGGAGACCATTTAAGAGCTATTGAGTACAAGAAGTTCAAGGTATTGTCTTGCTATAAAGATGCTGAATAGACCAGAATGGGTTGAGGTATGATTAGAGACATTAACATGTGTACAGCAGCGTTGATGAACAAGTCAGTAGGATGCTGGATTGAAATGTGATTTCCTAATTTGGAGATGGATTTACATTGACCAATCATAATCAGATCGAAATTTAAGAAACTGTTTGCATTAGATAAGGCTCTGCAGAGAAACAGAGCCAACAGGAGAGCCAGATATACAGATAGATAGGACATTTATAATGGGATTGACTCCCAGGATTATAGAGGGTGAGAAGTCCCACAATGTGTTGCCTGCAAGCTGGAAAACCAGGAAAGCTGGTGGTACACATATAATTCAAGTTCAAAGGCCTACAAATCAGGAGAATGGAGGCTGGGGAGGGCTGCTGGTGAAAGTCCAAGACACCAAAGGTCCCAGAACCAGGAGTTCTCATGTCCAACAGCAGGAGAAGATGAATGTCCCAGCTCCAGAAGAGAGGGAGATCACTCTTCCTCCTCCTTGTTGTTTTAGTAGAACCCTCAGCAGATTGGATGATGCCTGCCCACGGAGGTGAGGGGAAATCTCTTTTACCCAGTCTACTGACTCCAATGCTAATATCCTCCAGAAACAACCTCACAGATGCACCCCAAAATTATATTTAACCAGCTAACTGAGCATCCCTTAGCCGAGCAGATATGACACATAAAATTAACCACCACACTGCTTAACAGGATTGCTATGTTTCAGGATCTGTTAGAGGCCTTCACATAAATGTATGTCATTTAATTCTCACAACAATGCTCCACAAACCAAGAGGAGAGTTGATGCTAGCATGTTGATTTTATAAATAAGAAAAACAAACTTTAGACAAATTAAATGGCTTACTAGCACTAGTAAGTAGCAATACTGAGATTCCTGATCCAAGTTCAGGCTTCTTTATGACAGTCTTCTACAAGTGCCATAAACTAGCTAGAGTTATAAGACAACCTGAGCCTTAAGGGAAAGGCCGACTGATCCGCACAGTGACAAACTCTAAGTTTTTGACCTCGTTAACATCTGTCCCTAAAGGCGCCGTCAGGGGGATGATGGCCATCTGTTTCTCACACTCACCTGAAACTCAACAGGAGAAAATTGGCTTAAAGTAGAGCTGTAAGAATGTTGGCTCATACATTATTAATAAAACAAGCCTTTGCATGAAGGGTAGTAGGGCACTAGAACAAAGTTCTAATAAAATATCTAATATTTATTGAATTTTCCTTCCAGTACTAGGAACTTTACAAAGAATATTTCACTGTGTTCTTATAATAACCTTATGGGGATAGGTACTGCTATTGCGCCCAATTTACAAATGAAGATCCCAAGTCCTGGAGGTAATAAAACTTTCCCAAGTTCACTCAGTGAGGGAGTGACAATGCTGGCATCTGGTTCTTTGTCTATCGGACCCCAGCCTTGCAAGGCTCACTGTTGCTGGGAAGACCCATGGTTTCTATTCCAGAAGATTCCCAAGGCAGAGAAGATACATGCCCATACCATCTGGAGGCATGAGCCTATTTGGGGTGAAAACCCTGACTCCTCTGGCACAGCACCAGGGGCTCTAAAACAAATCCCAGATCCCAAGGAGACCAGTCTCCATCACCCGTGATGGTCAGATGGTGTTTTCCACAGTTGAGAACAGTAGCCAACGGCAGCTTCCTCTTGGAGATAATCATGACAACCACCCAAGCTCACCAGGTTCAGGGAACAACTCACCAGCAACTAGGTCATCTGGAAACCCTCTCCCCACTCCCTCACCAGCCTCCCTCCCTTGCAGTGTTCCCCATCTACATGTCTTGATGTAGCCATAGTCCACCAGACATGAGAGAAGCCTTTGAAAGTCTCCACTTCTCCAGCTCCACCCCAGCATGTCCACATGTGCCAGCTCCTTCACCTGTGCCCCTGGCCGAATGCACCTGTGACCAGGCGCTGGGCTCAGCAGGCTTCAGTGATGGGAAGGTCCTCACTCAGAGGAGAAGCGACACAGCTGTCTCAGTATCTTGCTGGCATCTGGCCATGCTTTCCAACTCCTGCTCCTTCCTCACACCTTCTGATCCTTGTGGCTCCTATCTTTCCCACAGTTTCTAATTCTGACTGAGTATAAACTGTTTGGCCTGGCCCAGGTCAGGGACTGAGGGCCCTCTGGGAAATAGACCTGATGCAGTTCCCTGGCACAGCACATTTTCTGTCCCCTTATGGAGAAAGACATTAAACAAATAATTCTATGAATAATTAATGGTAACTGTGCTGAGTGCTCCAAAGATAGGAAGGGGAAGTCCTGGGGGTGAGAGAATGTGTAATAAAAAGTTGGGCGGGGAAGAGGCTTTGCTGAGAAAAATGATGTTTATGTTGAAATGTGAAGAACAGTGAAAGTGTAGTAGAAGGAGCAGCAGGTGGGAAAGGGGTCTGGCAGGGCAACAAGGTACACACAGGTTTCAAGTTCAAGGATCTGAAAGAACCTGGAAACCTGGAGGAGAGAGAAAGGAGCCAGCCGTAGAAGCGGGCAGTTTACACTTTATCTAGAGGTCTTGAAAGACAGAGATAGGTTGTTACGGGGAGGATTTTGAGGTCAGATTGGCATCTTTAAATGTCCCCTTTGATTGCATATTGGAAGATAGATTTGGAGGTGGCAGTGAGGTAGGAGTGAAACTGGGTAGCCAGGAGGACCAGTTCAGGAGGTTATTATGGTGATTCAGGGGAAAGATGATAAAGGAATTCCTGGTGACAATGGGGGAGAAAAGCAGCTTGAACAGCAGGGCTGCAGGGACGTGAGATACTCAGGTGGTGGATCACAGAGACCCTGGAGATTGATTAGGCTCTGGAGGGCAAGAGAGAGGGAGGTGTCGCAGTCAACCATCAGGTTTCTGGCAAGAGCAACTCCCCTTCCCCCGCATCTCGCCAAGATGCCATCTCCATCTCTCTTCCCAGCTCATCAGACAAACAGAGTGCAGGCTACCCAGAGGATAGAATATTGCAGCATTAATGCTATTTTTGCACAGTGAAACCTGGAGATAAAAATCTACTTGTTATATAAGAAGTGGTAAATGTCACGAGATAGGTTTGCTCCAACTCCAGGGCTTCCGACTTGTTTCTGATTAACTTCTGACACCTGTGCTTTTGCTCTAAAAGGCTACTCAGGTGGGAACAGCATCCCTTTGGCCAACTCGCAGGACGGTGTCCTCTGGAGAGACATAAATTCTTATTTGGCAGCTTCAGGGAAAATAATTCTACAGAATTTATCTTGGATTTTATGTAGAAAAAGTTGGTATGGAGTTATATTTGAACATTTCTCTTTTGATTTTTTCCTAAATTGAGATATAAACCACATGCCATGTAATTCACCCATTTAAAGAAGACAATTCAGCAGTGTTGACGGTGTTCACGGAGTAACCCCACGATCAATTTTAGAATATGTTCAACAGCCCCAAAAGAAACTCTATACTCATTTAAAATCATTCCCCATTTATCCCTGCTTCAACCCTGGGCAGCCACTACCATACTTTCTTTTTCTGTAAATTTGCATATTTTGGCAGTTTATGTAAGTGGAATAATATATTATGTGATCTTTTGTGTCTAGCTTCTTTCACTTAGCCTAAAGTTTTCAAAGTCCATCTGTTTTATAGCCTGTACCAGTATATGATTTGTTTGTATGGCTGAATAATATTCCATTGTATAAATAGGTCAATTTATCTACTCATCAGTTGATAAACAACTTCAAATTGTTTCCACTTTGGAGTTATTGTGAATAATGTTACTATGAACATCCTTGTCCAAGTTTTTATTCAGACATCCATTTTTATTTTTCTTGGGTATTTACCCAGGAGTGGAATTGCTGGGTATCTGAATGTTTCTTAAAGGCAGAGATCATAACTAGCTTTTAATTCATGCGCCTTTGAACAAAATGTGCTAGACATATCTTCAGTAAAAAGATAAAAAAGTACTGTTAGAGAGTCTGCAGTTCTAAAGACTGAAAGAATGTGCCTATAAATATGCTTTTTTTTTGCAAATACATATGTTAGTTGCAGCCATGATGCTGAAAAAAGGTTTAAGGAAGTAACATGTAAATAAATGCTAATTAGCATAGTGTGAACTGAGGGTCTGAGTATAAAGGTGAAAGGTTACTAAGGAGGACCTGGGATTGCAATATATCAGGGACTCTGAGGTTCCTTTGAGTTTATTTCCATCATTGCTTGCTAACTCCATTTCCTGAAAAAGCTAGTGCAACTTCAGCCACCCCTACTACTTGCAGGTTAGAGTGGGAATGTAGAAAAACCTAATCTGGCTGTTCAAATGCTACCAAGTTCCTAAAATCAAAGTATACATTCTGCCAACAGCTGTAGGCAGACAGAGACGGCGTGCACCAGGCACTCCACACCCAGGCCTGAGCACGGCAAGGAGAGAAATGCAGCTGAGTAGGAGGGGACCACCAAAGAACAAGCCTGCAACAGAAAGCCTCTGCATGGACAGAATGGTTTACTCCTTGCCAAGGGAGCGGGTTAGGAGGTCTAGATGAACGCAGAAAAAAGAGCCCTCCTCCCTTGATGTTAGGGAGAGAGAACACCTGTGGAGAAAGCCACCGGAGAGCTGTCTCTTACATCACCAGCAATCGGGCAGGAAGGCAACGCTCTCCCCAGAATAAGAGACTGACCGGGCAGCAGACCTTCCAGGGTCATTGAGAATGAAAGGTGTGTCCGTGGTCACTGGGCCGGACAGACACTTGACGGGCAACATCCTGAAATGCAGAGCCCCATAGGTCCCGTGTCTCATTCATGGTGGGCCCTTCTAGCCCTGAGATGCAAGTTTGCAATGTTTCAAGGGGAGGAGGCACTAACTTTCACGGGTTCCCGTTAATCATCTTGAAGGATCACATATCCGGACATGGCTGCTTTTCTCTTCCATGCAGAGGAAGGTCCAGGAAGAGTGTGGGGGTGGGGGGGTCCTGTCCTGAGTTTCTGCCACACTTCTACATCTGTTCTCAGGCTTTCACCCCATACTGGATGAGCCTATTCCTAGTTTAAAAATAAAAATTAGACAGTGGGTTCATGACCACAAGCTTTTAAGTTTTCCTTTCTGGGACTATGATACAGTCAGATAGAGACACATAGAAAGCTAGGAACAGTGTGGCGAAATTCTTCAAATCTCAGAACAGGGGACCGGAATCCAGACACCAGGCACCATGAGAAGCACAGTGTTTATGTATGACCAAGGAAATAGCCCGCAGCGAGTCACCCACTTAGATTCCAGCTCTTGATCTCTTCAAGCAAACATGGACCAATGGGCAGCCTGATATCAGGGCAGGCTGCAAAGGGGGTTCAGACCCCCGCAGGCTTTTTCCAAGTGAGAAGGCTTGACACCAGGAACAAACAGGACAAAGTGCCTTCCGTTCCTTGCTTCTGCCTTAACACGTTCTAGATGCACAAGGAGGGTCGGGCACACTTGGGTTTGGAGCCACAGGGCAGGTGTCGGAACTATGGGCTGGAAACAAAGTGCTGACCCCACAGAGCCACCTGGTCTTGAAGGAAATAGACCAGAGAGACCTCTAACATGCCACACGTCTTCGGTGTTGTTTCTCCTTTGTAGGACACTACTTTTTTTAACCTTCCTTTGAAGAATTGTCTCTCCATAAAGCTTCTTTCCCAAGTTTTGAATCACCATAGGTTGTTTTGCAGCAAGTGGATGGAGGGAGGAGGAAAAAAAAAAATCTGTTACCAGCTCAAGTACATTTTGCTCTGTTAATCAGCATCTTAAAAAATTATCTTTTCCATTCCTTAGAGAAGTTGGCAGAAGCTCCCGACTGTTTTGAGAAAATGTAACCACCAGACCATCTGGGGCTGACATTTTCAACATGGCAGTCAGGAGAGCTCATCTCAGGAGCTCCAGGGATGAAGAGGAGAATGTAGCTTCTTCAGGATCCCCTCAGACTGGGGAGGGGCACCCAGAAGCCTCTTGCATCCAGGGCAGGCTTGGAATCCAGGCCTCTGTCCCACGGCTGTCCTCTGGCTCCTTCCCCTACTCCCCTCTCCTGGAGTTCCACGCACTCACAGATTGTATCTTGTAATATTAGTAATAGATGTTGACTCTGAGAATATCAAAATGCCCTCCAAGTTTGAAGATCTGCTCTTGTTAAATAAAACTTAGGACCACGAGAGACAAAGATGAAAGCACATATATATGTTTACATGTGAAGCAAGAGTGATTGTTTAGCTAACAAGACTGGGGAATTAAGACTTCTTAATAACTAGGTCAGCCAAGGGCAGTTAAGGGAATTACACAGAACAGCTTAGAATCACTGGTGTGTCCCTCCAGGCCTCCTAAACACTCGCAGAGCCAAAGTCCACCTAATAGTTATTACTGTTGCTGGAGTTGGCTGGCTCAGTGCTGCAGACCTCATCCTTATTAACCAAGGAACAAGCCTCACGGATGCCGGCTGGCCCATGTCAAGACACAGATGACTGACTGCCTCCCTTAATTACTTCCCAGGCAAATAACCCACCTTTTGCTCATTTATGTTCACACCAGGTGAAAACACTCTTTGACCAGCCTCATTTTCGGCAAAGTAAGGGCATTCTTTATATTTATCCTTGCTGCTAGCACAACTGGGGCCAGAACTAGATATTCCCAGGGAAAAGCCACCTAGGAAAAGCACGTGAACTCTGTCACCCACAGTCACCTCCTCCCTGAGTTCTTGTTCATTAGCCACTGGCCGACAGGACAGCCATCCCCAACCTTTTTGGCACCAGGACCTGGGTTCATGGAAGACAATTTTTCCATGAACTGGGGGCTGGGGACTCGGTTTAAGGGTGATTCAAGCACATTTACGGTGCACTTTATTTCTGTTATTAGTACACTGTGATGTATAATAAAATAATTGGAAGACTCACTATAATGCAGAATCAGCGGGAGCCCCAGGTTTGTTTTCCTACAACTAGACAGTCCCTGGATGCAACAGGCAGCCGCTCCCCAGCACTAGCATCACTGCCGCAGCTCCACCTCAGAACAGCTCGAATTCTCAGGTGGAGTCTGCAACCTACATCCTGCACATGCGCACTTGCCAGCAGGGGGTGGCGCTTCTGTGAGACTCTAAAGCAGCTGCAGCTGCTTATCCGACCCGAGGCGGAGCTCCGGAGGTGACTTGAGCACTGGCCACAGCTGCAAATACAGAAGCAGCTTCGTGCATTTGCCTGCAGCTCGCCTTCCACTGCTAGGCCTGGTTCCTAACAGGCCGTGGTCCAGTACTGAGTCACAGCCTTGGGGTGAAGGAAAAGGCCAGGCCAAAGCAAAATGAACTAGAAGAGATGTAGCACTTCCGTGTTTCCACGCTACGATGCCAGGGCCGAGGTAACGAGTGCAGTGTGTAACTGGAAGGCCATTCTTCCCTGTACCCAGGACTGTGCCGGGGTAGGGATACGGAGGCAGGGTCCTCGCCTCCGTGGTACACCGTCTGGACGAGATAGCCAGCCCATCAGAGTAGGGTGCCGTCCGAGAAAGAAGCCTGTGTCCCTGAGACTGTGAGACTGCTGATGGGAGGCGAGGCCCTGGCTGGCTTTTGCAGGAAACGTAGAAGTTGCTGGGACTAAAGGCCTACAGGAAGAGAGAGGCAAGCAGAGGGAAGACCACGTGGGATGCCTCATAGGGGCTAAATAGTGTAAACTTCAAGTATTTAGGAAGAGCTAATGAAAGGCATGCATGTGGGAGAGCACTGGGAAGGGATGACGGAGAGGCCTGTAGTGCCCACTGCGGACCTGCCCCAGGCCCTAACTTGAATTATGTCTACCCAGTGTTGAAGCCTGAAACTGACAGGGGGCGGAGCCATTCCTCCGCTCCTCCGGAGGCCTGGGCTCCACCTCTCAGGATGGCGGGGGCGGTCCTAGGAGGGAGGAGGCGGAGCTAGGCCCCCAGCTCCGGGGAGGTGCTCCAGGAAGACCTGGCTGCACTCAAACAGACCCAGCTAATCCTCCACATCCCTTGTCTTTCACCCCACCTGGAGACCACTTATCTGTAGTTTCCTCCTTTCCAGAAAGCCCCATAAACGCAATCTTACAGTCGTGGACTTTTTGAGTCTGATTTCTTTCACTTAGCGTACCACATTTGAGGTTCAGCCACGTCGCTGGAGGTATGTCTTTATTCCCGAGGGGCATCGCATTGCATCCATGTAACGTAGCTTCTTCGTTCCTTGGCTGAAGGATATTTGGGTTGTTTCCACATTTTTGGAGATTATGAATCAGGCTGCCATAAATATTCACGTACAGGTTTTATACATACATAGCTTTCTTTTAACTCCGGCAAATACCTAACAGTGGGATTGCTGAGCTGCATGGTAAATGTATGTTTAATTTGATAAAATCTGCCATACTCTTTTCCAAAGTGACTGTACTGTTTAATAGTCCCACCAAAAATGTATGAGAGTTCCAGTTGCTCCTCGTCCTTGTCAGCACGGCAAAATAATGAGCACGTGGTTTCATCTCATCATGGGTTTGATTTGCATTTTCCTAATGATTGATGATGTCAAGTAGTGACTGTCTTTTGACTGAAAACGTTGGCAGCAGGTAATGATTGCTCTGTCCATACCTGTCACACATAGGTAATGTCACCATTATCAGCATTGTTTCTGCAAGAAGATACAAGAAACTGTAGCAATGCAGTGATGATTGTACAGAAGAAATATTAAGGAGACAGGAATAAAGGGTCTCGATAACAAATAGGGTGAATGCAAATTGTCTGAAGTGACTCTCTGGCTTCTAAAGGAGGCCAGTCTCAGTTTGGACATGGTGAGCCTGACTACGCATGGGACAGTTAAGTAGTCACTTCCTGGAGGCTACAAGAGGGACTTTGTCTTTTCACTCCTGTGCTCCAGCACCTGCAAATTTGAGAATTAACAGCACACCTTGTTAGCTATCTATCTTTTCTCCCTCTGCACAACATCCCTGTAACATAAGCTGTAGATAAGAATGTGCCTTTCAGAAGATTAACTTTCCAAAGTTCACAGTGTTAATTAGTCATTTGCCAGGACTTGAACTCATCCTCGCTAAGGGCCATTTTTAGCACTTACTGTGAATGAGGAAAACATGCCAATTAGAAACAGGAGCCCTTTCTGGGCAGGTGCCACTTCCTGTGGTTGCCGGGCTGAATCACGTCGTTTGCCAAGCGGAATACAGAGTGGACTCCGCTTGTCCATCCCCTTTCAGCCAAATGCCCCGTGCGGGCACAACCGCCCATGAAGACCTCGCCTTTGATACCTACTGGCACCTGTGTCCCTTCAACCACATCATGATGCTTCCAGTTCTACCAGTCAGCAGAAACAGGCCTGGGTGTTTACAGCCAAGCGTCACTTACGCAGTAATACGGGTTAACAATTACACAGAAGAAACCTTCAACTTCCAAAGCTCTCCAGGTATAAACACATCCACTCTAAGTTATGGCTGTCCTACTTTGTGGTGTTTTCTCATTCTTATCAATTTCATTATGTCTTACAAGTGCAAAAATAGCAAGCATGTTAAATGTGGTACAAGAAGATACAAGTGGATACTATAAAAAAATTTAAATTTACACTGATATATGGATATTGTTCGTAAATACCACATTGGAGTTGCATGTTACGTTCTCTGCAGATAAAGGAACTTTTGTACGTGCGCGTGAAATTTAATGTGATTATCTCCCATCTCTAACAAATCTGTACAGAAAATTGAACTTTGTAATGGGGCAAGAGATCTTGTTAGTTATTTCCTTATTCACTCTACTTTCTCCCACCCTCACATTAGGGAAGGAAGCAGTTAGCATAGGGAAGCCCAGCTCTAAGTTAACTACTTCCTTCCCAAATCTCATCAGGGAGTGAGTATGGAAGGTGGCTGAAAGAGATCTAATAGAGCTTTGTCCCAGCAAGAGGTCCTAACACCCCTTCACCAAGGATCCTCACCCAAGGTAGCAGTGGCCCAAAAGCACAAACTTCCAAATGCTGAGAAGTTCAGACAACATGTCCTGGTTTTGAGACGCTAACAGTTTCCGTGTCAAAAGCTTTGTGTGTAGAGTAAGGGAAGAGCTAATAATAAAAAAATAGCTAACATATAGAACTTATGCATGCCGTGCTCTGTGCTAAAAATTTACACATTACAAAGTCACTTAACCTTCACGACACTGTGAGCTTTGTATTATTAATAATCCCATTTCATAGAAGAGCAAACTGAGGCACAGAGGGATGAACATGGCAGAGTGCTAGTCAATGACAGAATCGTTATTCAAACTAGAGCCTGTGCGATCAGCCACTACACCATTCCGCCTCATGAATGGAGGTATTTGCATCTGCGTATGTCCATTTGTTCACACATACCTTGATGGGTTTATATAAAATCATACTTGAACTAGCTAGAAAGATCTATGAATAACAAATCCTGGCCCCCTTACTGTGCCTTGAAGAAAGGGGGGAAAAAAATCTCCATTTCATCTGCCACATGGAAGAGAAACTTGTGATGTTGGGTATCAAAGTTGGTCCTTACACAAGGCTGAATACTTCAAGGAATAAAAGAGGGCCAGCCTCCAGTCAGACAGAACAGACACAAGTGTGAATTCCAATGGCCTTAGCGACAAAGGGAAAATTAACTCACCCACTGCCAGCCTGCTGCTCTTTAACCAGTGGCCCATTGTGCTGGTGGGGGAGAGAGGCTGGTCCTTGAGTGCCACCTTTGACACATGCTGGCCTGGACTCGAGCACTTTCTGGAGTTGGGGACTGGCCCTTTTGTGCAGCACTTCCCTCCTCTTCTCTTTCATCAGGATGTCTGACTGTTGCAACCTCTTGTAATACAAGAAGGGACGCCCTAGGCCTTTGTAATACAACATAGCAGATGGACCTCCTTTTTGGGATACAGCAAAATAAAATCTCATCAGTAAGAGGCCCTTCTTTTGACAACATGGAGCCTACAGCTGGTCAGACACCATCCAGTAGCCTTTCCTTTTAGCCCTTCATGCTGAGTGTGTGATTCAGCCCACTGGGCTGCCTTTCTGGCAGACACTCCCTGCCAGAGACAGACATTTCCCTGTAGGCGACGGACACACAGTCCAGTGGCTGCCATACTTGGCAAAAGGTTTTCAGCTCATTTCAGAGTCCAGACATAGTTGATTATGCTGAGATGAGAAGCAGGATCCAGGCCTCCAAAATCACTGAGTCTCCCCCTTGCTCACACCTCCAGGCTCACATGAGGTTCCCAGTTGGGACCAAGGACAAGGGATTAATGCACCTGTTCCCTCCAGAGCCATTCCCAGCCAGTAATGCTGTGCTGTGTTGAAAAAAGTCTCAGCATAAAGAGCTGTGACCCAAAGGCTCAAGGGGATGGGAACTGCAGAGTCTGTGTCTGGTGAGTGCTCTTTCCAGGGTGCAGCGTTAGAAATTAACCCCTTCCCCAAGGGTCTGTCTTATCAGACTTCCCACATCCAATTAAAACGCTGTGAAAGCCAGCCTGCTGTTAGGACACACTCAGAAAAACTCAACAGCTCTCAAGTGGCAAAGGGTATAATTCCCATTTCTGTCAAAATGCCAGACAAGTGGGTCAGGACCTGGGGGTTGTGATTCTTACACAGCCACTGCACTCTAATGATTCACCAGGCACAGGAATAAGGAAAGAGAAGACAGAGGAACAGAAAAAGGGTTTTCCCAGATAGGCAGCAGGTTATCAACCGTGATACCATCAAATTTGACCAATCCTGCCATCTGCCTCCTCGCAGAACCTTATATCACAAGATTAATGGGACGCTTATGGAATGTGCATGATTCTTAAAAAATCTCCAGGTATGCAGAGCCTGTGGGGTCCCTTGGCAATCCATTCAGTGGTTTCTCAAAGGATATCATGACACCCGCCCCATTTCAGTAGGCATCATAGCCACCTAGATGTTCCGCTTTCTAACATTTATAGGCCTTAATTGTCTTTGCAGCCCACTTCAACCCTGGGGTATAGAGTGAAAGAGAAGCAAACTGACCTGAGTATCCCAGAGGGTTAGCTATTTAGAAAAATGATAGCTGTATTGTGTCCAGGATTGGTTTTCTTTACCTTTCCACCATTCCTTACTCCTAAGACAACCTTTGAGACAGTTTACGGCTTGCCAACTCATTTAAGGCTGTTGTAAAGAATACCATGAAATGCTGACACCCCATTAAAGCCCATGCAACAACTCATCTTTAAAACTCCTTTATTTCTTCCAGATGCCACATCAAATGTGGAATCAACCAAACTCTCAGGAGGGCAAGACCCACACCCCCTTCCTCTAGCGGCAGTCAGAGCCTACTGAACAACCCAAGTACAGTGGGTTGCAGGATGAAGGATGCCAAGAAACCAAAGCAAACTGACCAAAAATAAGTCACTCATGGCCCAGTATCTCCATGCATATGTTGAATCGGGATCTTTGGGTGGTTAAAGAGAAACAAAGTTAAGGAGATAATCCCTGTACATAGAGCCGTGATTCCTGAGATCTGCGTGTCACTGACCATAGAGAAATTCCCTGACCTACTTTTCCCTCCCCTTTCTGTAAAATAGAGATAACTCTTTGATAGGACCAAGTCAGAAGAATACCATTCACAAGTCTATCATTCTCAACTTAGCACTGCAACAGCAGAAATGTGTATTATCTGCCTGCTCCTCTGAATTTCTTCCTGTCTCAGCTCTTTTCCCCATGGAAAAGGCATTTTAAAATTCACCTCTGCTATCATGTCATGCCGCTTTTACTTAGATCAGATGAAGAGGTGCCTCTGCATCCACAGTTCCCCACAGAGGGTCTTTAGCACCCCATGACTTAGCAGCAGTATCCTTCAATCCTTGTCTCTCAGGATGCTTTATGGGGATAAATGACCCTGTTAACAGAGACAAATAACAACAGAGAGAGAGATAAATGAAGAAGCATGAGGCTGAGATATGAAAGAAGATGGGGAGCCAATGAGGTAGAAATATACAAGGCAGCAATCACAGGCAGCAAGGATGACCAAGAAAGTTCTTCTCTTGGCGTTTACTCAGAATTCCAGCCCCTGGGAGTGATTCAGGAAGCTGGGGTGGGGGAGAGATGAGGCACCAAAAGTTAAGATACCACTTCCTCTCTCAGCCCTGCAATATGAAAAGATAATTCAGTAGAATAAACAAAGGCTTTGGCATTAGACAAGCCCATGATGGACTCTAACTCCCACCATGGCTAGCTGTGACCGTGTCCCTCTGCCACCTCCTGTTCTGTGCTTCTGGGACCCCCACGGTGGTGTCGGGATGGTGGAGAAAGAGCAAGTTCACAACAAGAGAAGACAGTTCCCAGTTTTATTTCTTTCTACTGAGTGTGATTCACAAGAATAAGAGACAAAATGAAATAGTGGTGCTAAAAGGCAAGAGATGTAGGGAAAATGGCCAATTCACTGGCTTCTCTTTCTGTCTTGATTCCACGCAGCTGACTGACTTCTTCCCAATGTGCTGATTTTTCCTTTTGATTCATCACATCACAATGGCTCCACTTTTCCTTTCTTTTCCCTCTTTCTCATCTCCTGATCATCTTTCTTATTTCCTGACCATGTTCTTTTTCCCTAATTTTGTACATGCTATACTTTTTTTTTTTTGGCAACCTCCAACTCTTGGGCTCAAACAATTCTCTTGCCTCAGCCCCCCACATAGCTGGGACTATAAGCACCTGCCACAACACCTGGCTATTTTTAGAGACAGGGTCTTGCTCTCGCTCAGGCAGGTCTTGAACCTATGAGCTCAGGTGATCCAACCACCTTGGCCTCCCAGACTGCTGGAATTACAGGTGTGAGCCACGGTGCCCAGCCCCCCAAGCTATACTTTTGTAGTGGCTCTACCTAGCATTCACACCCACAAGGAATGGGGCTGACCAGTGTAAGCCAAAAGGATATTGCAGAAATGATGGTATGAGATTTCTGATGCTAGGTCATAAAAGGTGTGAAAATTTCTTTTTTTTTTATTAAATCATAGCTGTGTACATTAATACTAACATGGGGTACAGTGTACTGTTTCTACATACAATTTGAAATACTTTCATCCAACTGGTTAACATAGCCTTCATGTCTTTTTCTTAGTTATTGTGTTAAGACATTTATATTCTACATTTTTCTTTGCTCTCTCCTATATCCCTCATGCTGGGGGAATTTGGCAGCTATACTGTGAGGACACAGATGATGCTTCACTATGGAGAGGTTCATGTGGCAAGAAACTAAGACCTTCTATGAACAGCTCATGTGGGAAAGTCATCTTGGAAATGAACTTATAGTCTCAATCAAGCCTTCAGATGATGATGCCGCCCCAGCCTAAACTTTGACTGCAATCTCCTGGAAAGACGCTAAGTGAAAACCACCCAGCTAAACTATGACTGAATTCCTAACTCAGAAACTGTGTGAGATGAAGTGTATTGTTGTAAGCCATTAAATTTGGGGTAATTTGTTCACAGAAATAGAGAACTAATACAATTTTCTACCATACATTTCACTGCCTTAATACTGAACCTTGTTGATTTGCTGGCTATACCAAATACACAAGCATACCAAAGTTTGTACCTATTACCTATATGTAGTATTTCTAGAACAGAGTTTTTGAACTAAATATTCTATCAAGACCAAATTTCTTTTCTATACATAGGCTCATTCCAGAAGGTCCTGACATTTGATTAATGCTATGTTGTATAGTTTCTTAGGGCTTTTTATATTCAGTGTCTACTTCAACCTTTATCATAATTTTGAAGAATACAAAGGCAAAATCTATTAGCCCCATTCTCCAAATGAGGAAATTGAGGTTCAATGTATTTCACAGGTTTGCACAGCTACTTAGTGATAAAACTGGAATTGGAAACTTGGTCTTCCTCCATTGTTCTTTCTGCCTTTTCTAGCCAGGCTAAAAGTTACAAATACTGAAGGAAAAAAAAAAATTATTTTCACCTTTACTTCTATGGGAAAAAGATACCATAGCAGAGACAAGTAGGCAGAAGAAAAACAACAGGACAAAAATGGTACCACCATAAAAATGAAGAAATGCAAAAAAGCAAATGCCAAAACCTTTTAACTAATCAAAAAAAAAAGTGTTGGGTTTCCAACATATAAAAAATTAAGTAAATAGAAATAGGGAGAAAATGGTAGGAATAGAAGAGTGTAAGCATGAATCATGAAAGAGGGAAAAAAATGTCTACTTTAGGGCCAAGATCAAAATGGCACAGTACCAAACGGGGTTGCTAGTTGAAATTCTGAATCACTCCCAACAGAAATATTTCAAAGAAATTCTGTTTTAACCCATTGTCCCCAGAAGGGCTTTGGCAAAAAAAAAAAAAGAAAAAAAAATATCCATTGATCCTAGTTTTGTGAACAAAGTTTTTGAACTAAATATTCTATCAAGACCAAATTTCTTTCCTACACATAGGCTTATAAGCAATTCAATGTGGACTTAACTTCCATAGATTATATGAAGGTGAAGTACTTACTTACAAATGCATCTACATGAAAATTGAAATGCTAGCAGTTGTTGCAGTTGTTACTGCATCACAAAGCACCCCGAAATTTGGTGTCTTAAAACAACAATGCATTATCTCCCCTACCTCTCACTTGGGATTCTTTATAAAACTGCATTCCTCTGGTGGCTGAGGCTGGAGGTAGTTGAATACATCCTCACTCATGTCTGTTGCCAGGGCTGGGATGGCTGGAAATGCTGGCAGTTGGTGGAGCACCTCTCTCTGTCTTCAGGCAGGCTCTCCATGTGTCTAGCTTTTGCTGCTTTACAGCATGGCAGTCATAGGGTAATCCAAATTATTCAGCAATGAATTCTTCTATACATTCCAAGTTTTCTAAGAGGCTTGAGCAGAAGCTGCAAGTCTTCTTATGAATTAACCATAGGAGACTTGGAATATCACTTCTACCACATTCTATTGGTTAAGCAAGTTCAGAAGGCCTTGTTTCTACAAGGAAAGTGTAGAAACAGATTCCACTTCCATGGGAGTAATGTACACAAGAAAGGAAGAAAAGGATGGTGGCTGTCCTGCTGTCTTGGAGGCAAATTACAATCCATCCTTGGCTCCAAAAATGTATGCTTCCCCCTCATGCAAAATACATTCATCCTCTCCTAAGGCCAAAAAAATGTTCATTACATTACAGTAATGGCTAGAAACTCAAAATCTTATTGTTTAAGTTAGGTCCGGCCAGGTAGAAATGAGCCTACTTTGATACAGAACTTTGGGCATAATTTCTTGAGTACACTTTCTTTTGATCAGTAAATCTATGAAATAAAGACGGCCATCTGCCCACATACCCACCCCAAGAATATAATGGTGAGACATGTGTAGGATAAGCATAATATACCTTACTGTTCCAAAAGGAAAGTAATAAATGATATATAGTACTCATGGTTTCATAGCCATTCTGAAATTATGCTGGGCTAATATTGCCAGTTGCTTGGTTAGGGCAAAGAATAATCCTTCGTCCCTCTGAGCTGTTGGTTCTATCTTATGAATGTTCTTTTCTTTTCCATAAGAAATGGCTCTTGTTTTAAACTAAGCTGTCTCCTTGGTTTTTTCCTGCTCATGAAAGAGTAAAGGGCTATAGGTCCCTTTCTAGACTGTCTCTTCCTTTTAGTCCAAGCTAATATAATTCCTTTAAAAATTTTTTGAGCTTCTTGTATATAAAATTACATTCGATGCACTGAGACAAAAGCTATATCCTTTATTATCTTTCTGAAAGAGCCTCTTTGTCTTTTTTCCATTGACCTCAGACTCAAGACATTGTGAATGGTGTTCTTAAGATTCCTAGATGCTTTTGGTCTACTTTAAAGGATCTACAAGGTATGCTTTTAGGATTTTTGCAAAGTCTAAAAAGAACAGACTTATTTTTTTTAGAAGCCCTCCTAGGGATGTCTTCAATTATTTATGAAATTTAAACAAAACATCTTATAATTTTGAGACTTCTGAAGCCACGCCTTACTGACAGAGGGTAGGATTTTATCTTTCTCCTGAGGGCCATTTCTAGTTTGAGAATCTTATACTGAAAGAGACTGGGGGTAGAAAAATAATTTCATTTTTGAGCCCATTAAGGCAGAGTTCATTTACATTTTCTCTAAATTCCGTTTGGAAACTAAAGGAGTCCTTCTTTAGTCCATCTCTACTCATATTTTATAATAGGCACTTAGAAAAAGCCAGTTGGCACCTATTACCTTCTGCCTGCAAATCTCTTTGTCCAGACTCACAAGTTCATTTGTTACTCTTTCTCTTTTCCACATTATCACAAGGCACAGTGCCCGTGAAATTATCCCCACATGTCACAAGTGCTCCCTTTTCTTTAACCTCCAGCAATGCGTTGTTCACTGTCTTTCAGACCCTCACCAACCGTCTCTTGAGACCTTTCCAGATTTCCCTAACAGAATCTTTGTGGATATTCCAACTTCCGCTACTTGCTTGGTCCAAAAACAAATGCCACATGCTTCAAGTTTATGTTATAGCAGCATCTCACTTCGAAGCACCAAAATTCTGCTCCAGTTATCAATTTCTTCTTGCAAAACCATTTCAAAATTTAGTGGCTTAACACAGCAATGTATTATTATTTCTCATGGCTCTGGGAATTGATGAATTTATCTGGGCAGTGACCACATGGTGAACCTCTAATATGGCTATAGTCAGAGAGCTGCGGAAGCTGGAGTCAGCTGAATGTTTCTCCACACTTGTGCTTGGCACAGATAATGGGGATAGCCAGAGGTTGACTGGACATCTTTCTCCTCATGTAGCTTTTCTACATGGCTGTCTTAGGCTTCCTCAGATGGCAGTCTCAGGGCCTTCGCTTAGACTCCTCTTTTCCTCCAGATTGATTATTCTAAATGGACCAAAAAAACCAACCCCACCAAAGGTTCCCAACTTTTCACAGTCCACGGCACCCTTAGAGTCTCAATATCTTTTTCACAAGATGTCTAAGCTAAAGTAAAATAAAAATAAAGATAAAAAAAAACCTAATGGCTCATGTATTAAGTAGTTAGGTCACACAAATTAGTAAGTTTTTATTTTCTAATAACTTAGTACCTGTTAGGGAAAAAAACATGTGAATTGAAAAAATATATATTTTTATTCTTAAATGGCTGCAATTACTTACTAATGGTACCATAGGTCACTATGAAAGTTCTGAGACAGACTGTGTTGTGGTTCATTATTTCACTTCCAAGAAACACAATCAACAGCGCCCTTTCTTATTCATCTCTGCAAGTTTCAACATGCTCAGCTTATGGGCGTTCCTGGGAGGGCTTTAGTTGTTTCCACTTGCACAGATTTTAAGCTTCCTGATTTTTGTGTATCTCAAAACTTTTGTAATGACCCATGTACACCTATTGGGCACTACACATCTTCTCAAACCTTGGAATCAGACTGGATGCCACAACATACATTTCCTACTCCACAGTGACTTTTGTGTAACACTTGCTTTCTTATCACATAAGCCACCAACCCAAGCCTTGCAAAGACATAAAATCGCCAAAACATATGTAACGTGCTGTTGAAAGTGTGAATGATCTTGAACTAGTAGTGTTTGCAATGCCTGATAGATGTTCATGTGTTTTTCCCCAAAATTTAAAATAATTCAAGGTACCCCTGTGCGTTTACTGTGATGCCTCAGCATAGAATCTGGAATCCGCTCTATGATACCAATCAAAACCCGAAGCTAGATGAGGAACCTAAAAAGATAGCTTTCCCTGGGTCCCATCTTTAACTTTCATCCTTATCTATCCCACAATGGCCAGGCAGATATATGTCAATTATATATATAATTAATATGTTAATTATATTTGCCTGTATTTTGAACAATGTAGGTAAGATGTCAGCGGAATGAGATAAAGCCTTGGTCATTATTTGTATGCCAATTAAAGATAGCATTATGTACTTAACATCTTTTAATTTTTATATCCAGCTTCCTTTTAAAATGCCCTTAAAAAGGTAGATATTTCAGGCATGTCTGTTGAATAAATAAACATGTGGATTCAGACCTCAGTCTGAGAAAATGGAGGGGAACTTCTCATGGGAATGGTATGAGATTGCTAGGTCTGCCATAATAAACTACCAGACTAGGTGGACTTAGAATTGTTTTTTTAATCACATTTCTGGTGGCTAGAAGTCCAATATCAAGGTATCAGCAGGGTCATTTCTCCTGAAACCACTCTCCATGCCTTGCAGGTGGCTGCCTTCTCACCATGTGCTCAAATGGTCTTTTCTCTACACACAGGCATCCCTAACACCAGTCTATTGGGTGTCACCCTTATGAACTCTTCTAACCTTACTTACCTCTTTAAATGCCTATCTCCAAATACAGTCAGACTGGAGGTTAGGGATTCAATATATTAATTTTAGGAGGAACATAATCCAGTTTATAAAAGAAACATATGGGGGACAAGTGTCCATGCCATTCATTTCTTTAAGGGATCTTTCTATTGAAGCTTTTTTAATTTTTTGTGGATTGGATCCTGGAGGTCCTTGACATGGAGAAATGACATACTAAAATACATGTATGTACTTTTCTGGGGAGAAGGTCTATATTTGCTCTTCTAAACTCTGGAAATATTTCTAAGAGATGCCAAGTCCCATGCTCAGAGGTTCTGATTTAGTATATGTTGGGTGGGTGTCAGGCACGGGTATTTTTGTAACATTCACTATTTGATTGTACTATGCAACCAGGACTGAGAATCATTGGTCTAAAGCCTTTCTATTTAAATAGTGTTCTGAAGACATCAGCATCCCTTGGAAACTTACCAGGAATGTTGAATCTCAACCTCCACACAGAGCTGCAGAATCTTTATTTCAGTAAGGCCTCTGGGTAATTTGTACAGTGCACCCATTAGAGATGGAGAAACACTTGTCTATATTTTTCCTCAAATCGTGAAAGGAAACTGACTGCAAAACTTTCAAAACCATTGAAAAAATTCTCTCAGTATGTGATTGTATGATGACTTACAGTCCTGATTCTTTTGTCAGTTATCAAGTTTACAGTATTTTAGAGACAAGGTCATGTCAGGCCAAATTACAGACAATTAATCCACAGAGTAATAGCCCAATTAATTACATCCTGGCTCAACCCACAGATGACCTATTACTCTGACCTATGACCTATTACTCATCCATAGTGGTTACTCTCTGCCGTAACTACTATGGAAACATGTATTCAACAATAAACCCCAATGCTGGTCTACACAGCATTCCCCTTCAATGATCCAGAGAGCTCCTAGTAAAGCAGACAAGTAGCTGAGTTGTACTAATACTGAAAACAATGAAAATTGAGGTCAAAAGAGAAGAAAAGTGAGGAAATATGGGAATCAATGAAAAGGTGGGAGAGACATGTTGTATTTTACTTTTCTAAATATTAGACTCTCAATCCTGATACCAAAATCTTTCCGTTGATAATCTTTGACCTCCATCAGAGCATTTCTGTCATTCTGACAGTTGTTTTTTAATAAATAAGAGGACTGAGCCAGGAATAAAGAGCAAGAACAAAAGAAACTCTTGTGAACAGGAATAAATTACCAGAGAAATTACTCTGGATGAGTTACTGGGTGAATTTCACTGGATAAATTACTCTGTAATGATGAAATGAGGTAATGATGACTCAATAAGACTCATATAATTTTCCATCTTTTTAGAAATTAATTGCAAAACTCAATCCATCTGCCAAGGCTCCAAATTTGGATGTATATTTTTAAATTACTATAACCTTTTTTATGGCACTAAAAGTAGGATAGTTTTAGGGAAGTTTTATAGTATATATATATTTGGAGAAGCCAAGAAATACTAATTCTTCCAGGTCACCTTCGGCATCTATCCACTCCTTTAAAGAATGTTCTTTCACTCTAACTTCCATGCAGCCACCATCATTATTATATCCATGGCAATGGTCCTACACTAGCACTAGGGGGTCCTTGGAATTTGATTTGAACCTAATCTCTGCTTTTCAGAGTTGTAGTCAAGTAGAAACAAACAGGCAAGACATAATAGTAAATAAATAAATGAATAGCTTTAACAGGCAATTGCACACGAACTTTATGGGCACCCTGTATATAGGCAATACAATCCTTTGAATACAAAAAACAATTCCCTTCATTATAAATTTTACTACTTTCATGTCAAAATTTACATGTTAAATCTTGAGTTAGAGTTGTTTAACAGTCAGTAAACATTAATTTTTAAGCTAAATATGCCTTCATATAAGGCCACATAAATTATTTTAAATAATCCAGTACCATTAGGATTTGAACATGAATAATTCATCCATTGAACAGTTCATCCAGTGAACATGAACATTCATCCAACAATTACTTATTGAGTGTGTAATGTGAGTCAATAATAATTTTAATTTTGTTTATATTTTTATCTTTTTACATTACTTTATTTTCAAAACCTCCATAATGTTGTATTTAAGACATGTTTCTTATAAGTATGATGTGCTTAGATTGATGATCATAATATCTCACTTGATGTATTTAGTCCATTGACATTGAACATAATTACCCAAAGATGTGAAGTTCTATTTATTAGATTACTGTTTATGTCTGTTTGACCAATCAGTTATCATTTTCACCTTTTCTCTCTTTTCTTTTATTATTTTTTTTGGACTAATCTTTATTATTTCACTGTCCTCTTCTATTAGCTTATTAGGTATGTTCTTTTTAGAAGTAATACTAGAGATTAAAATACACATCTTAACTGGTTACACTATAATATAGATTATTAGCTTTACCACTGCTTTTCAATGCCAAAACCCTAGAATATTTTAAAACTATTATATCCACTTTCAAATTTTGTGTTTTTAACATGCATTTTATTTCTGCATTTATTTTTAATTCCATAAAATAAGAAATTAATATTATTATTTTGTACAAGTAAATTTATTTATATGTGTTCACATATCGACACACTCTATTGTTCTTCATTTATATCTGCATTTGCTTGCTGGTATCAGGGTTTATTTCTCTTTTGTCTGAGGGAATTCTTTTACTAATTCTTTTAGAGCACATTTACCAGTAACAAGTTTCTTTAGATGTTACATGTCTGTAAATGTTTTTACTTAATTTTTTAAATTAAAGATAATTTTGCTAGATATATCATTCTAGGTTGACACAATTATTTGGTTATTATTTCAACATAATTAAACTTGACATTCTATTGCCTTCTGCCTTCCAATGTCTCAGTCAAAAAGTCAGCTGTGACTTTTGTGTGGCTCCCTTAAAGGGAAAGTATATTTTTTTTTTGTTTAGGATTTTTATTTTTTCTTTGATTTTCTAAAGTTTTACTATAATGTGCCCATTAGTGCCATTTAAATTTACACTAATAGAGATTTTTGAACTTTGGGTTTGCTGCCTATTATTAGTTGGGAAAAATTACCAAACTGTTCAAATGTTTTTTAACTCATTCTTATTCTCTTCTAATTCTAAAACTACACTACATTATTTTGGATTTTTTACTATACCAATGTTTTTCTTAGTCTATTTTATATATTTTTATATTTTCCTCTTTGTATTTCAGTGTGGATATTTTTTATTGACTCATATTCTTCTCTTTTATCATTTGAAATCTAATATTAAACAAATTTATTGAGCTTAACTTCAGATATTATATTTTTAATTCTATAATTTACATTTAATTTTTCAGTCACTTTATATAGCTTATTACTTTAAAGTAGTTTAAAGCTCACAAGTAATTGCAAAAATAGCACAGAGGTTTTACATGCCTAATGATAATGTTCTGCATTGCCAAAGTCTATTATCAAAACAAAACAATCAGGTTAGTACAGTACTACCAACTGTTTATAAAGTAAAGAACTTATCTAAATTGTGTGAGTTTCTATTAAATTTTATCATGGATAGATTTGATTTTTTAAAAAACTCAATTTTAATTCTCTGTTGAAATTCTATTTCTGCCCCCCTTTCCTCTGTTTTCTTGAAGATTTTAATAATATTTTTAATTTTTTTTTCTGATAAAGATATAGAGGTGAATTGAAGATGGAAATTATCAATAGTCTACTTTCTCTGCCCTTTGGTTTTCAGTTTTATCCCTGATAAATTTTTCTGAGTGTATGACACCAAAATATTTAACCGTGGAAGCTCCAAATCATGTTATATTCATTTTTAGAGGGTCTTCCCTTTCCTCTTCTAGGGAGAAAATATGAAGTTTGTACCTGTACGAAATTGACTTAAAGAAGTAGAACTTTCGTAAGCTCTATCTACCTCTGGTTGCCCTTTGGAGGTCCCAACCAAAAGCCTGAGATTTTTAATAGGTGCCATTCCCATTGGTAGATCCTTAACTTTAATTTTTTTTTTTTTGAGACAGAGCCTCAAGCTATCCCCCTGGGTAGAGTGCTGTGACATCACAGCTCACAGCAACCTCCAACTCCTGGGCTCAAGCAAGTCTCCTGCCTCACCCTCCCAAGTATCTGGGACCACTGGCACCTGCCACAACGCCCAGCTATTTTTTGGTTGCAGCTGTCATTGTTGTTTTCGTGGGCCCGGGCTGGATTCGAACCTGCCACCTTAGGTGTATGTGGCTGGCTTATTTCTTTTTTATTATAAGGCTTATAAAGTCTTTGCTTCACTTTGCAAAGGCTTTCTGCTGAAGTTCTTAGCTTCCTATCCTGAAATAACAGTCTTTAGTACATGTCTTCAGCAAAAAACTGGCCAACTTTTAGGCTTAATTCTCCAGTTTCCCCTCTGACCATGATCCTAGGCCCTTAAGTCTTTAATTTGTGTCCCTCTAGCCCCAGAAGACTACCAAAAGTTTTGCTCATTTCTGTACATTTTAGCAGTGGTCCTCTGCCTGTAACCGTCATCTGAATTCTCAGTCCCATGTTTTAAACCCCAATACAGTAAAATCATCCCCCCACCCCAAAAAAAGAACTGTGAAATACTGTGTTACATTTCTGAGGTTCTCCCTCTGGGGGTATTTTGGATTTGCAGTTCTCAACATTTCAGTATATTTCTGATGTCTCCAAATAGATATTTTTTTACTTGCCATTTTTAGATGCTCTCAGAGAGATCTTTGGTCTGCTACAATCTAATCTATCATGATCAGAAGTAAAAACACAGAATCTTTGACTGTAGATTTTACATTTCTATGGGTGCTAGGTCAAGAAAGACAAACAATAAATAAAAACTAGGTTAGGTTGGCTCACATCTGTAATCGTCACTCTATAGGCTGAGAAGGGAGGATTGCTTCAGGTTACAGTGAGCTATGATCACACCACTGCACTAGAGCCTGACAGACAGAGCAAGATCTCCTATCAAAAGAAAAGAAAGGAAAAGAAACAACAATCAAAAAAGTAAAACAGATAAATTCAGAGGATGATAAATACGACAATGGAAGCAAACAGGATGATGTGAAAATTCTGAGGGTACCAACTGCCTTGCATTTTACATCTGAGGATTTATAAAGTTCCTGTACTTATGAAAAACTCCGTGAAGAAAAGCTCTTATTTCTCCCATTTTATAGATAAGAACATCTTAATCTTTGGGGCATAATTGTTCTTCACTCTCCAACAGTTAGACTGGGCTGGGGGAAACCTCAGGTAATAAGACAGCAGGGAAGTGGCATTAAATCTGACCCGTAATCATCAGGGATTACACACCTCAGCACAGAGGCCCTCACTACCCCAAATCAAAAAAGAGAGAAAATCTTTCAAGACTTCCCCATTATGTACATTTAGTGCCTGCTAGGAAAGAAGCCACTGGAGGGCACTTTGGTAAATGGAGCTTCCTAGGCCTGTCTTCTGCAATTGAAGGAACCATCATTCTCAAGCCTGCTCAGCTGCCATAACTCACAGGTCTCGCTAATTCAGATGGGTTGGGGACACTGGACCCTGGAAATAAGCTTTCCCCACCACTGCACTTCACTCTGCTCTCAGCCTTACATCATTTCCAAAGCATTAGGCAGCCTGCAACTCGAGAATCCTGCCGCTGGGTGACATCGGTAACGTCTGACATCATTTAGAAGACACTGCAAGGGTAAAAGAGCACTTTTTTGATCAGGGACATAAATAATTCCAAGGAAGAAATTAAGTTAAAAGGCTTTTCTTTCACTAAATGGATTCGCAGAATTTGGCTTTCCCAGCCAGGCTGCTGTGAGGAGATTTGTTGCAGGGAGCCAAGGGGGTAACTTGGAGCAGGTGCTCCCAGGTACAGAGAACACAGTGGGAGTCCCAGGCTACAGGGATGTCTTGCTCAGCTCTTGAACTTAATCATAACTTTGAGTGCCCTTAGTGCTTGTGGAAGATGGAAGGGGACAGCCTCTGGGTGTCTGTTCAGGAAAGAAAGGTCCTTATTTCCAGAGGTGTTCAAGATCCTGGAAGCTGCATGTGGCCATCTCCTGCCAAGAGGCTCCCAAATGATCTTCTGCACACCATACTAGCTTGGCAGGATTGAGAAATACTGTGCAAACACAGTCTCTTTTGTCTTCCAAAACTCGGTATGCATACCAGGGAAAGGAAAAGGAATCAGGAGTCTCAGCTGCTTCTTAAAACTTACTAAAACTGTTACCAGGTCTTTGGCAATAACAAGGGTTCCTGTTCCATCTCACCTGTGGCTCTTACAGAGGGTGGTGCTGAGAGTTTGCATTCCACCGTAACCTTCCAAGGAATTTCAGATCTACCACCGAAGGCTGCCTGAATCCAGAGATTGTAACAGCTACTAGAGGAGGGGCTTCGTGTTAGCAACAGTAGCTAACTTGGTGCCCCAAGTCCACAAATCAATCTCAGTTGTATGAATTTAGAAGGAAGTGCAACGCACAGCAGGCATTGGGAAGGAATAGCATACGCTGCCTTTTATCCTATAACGTCTCGGTGTGAACAGAATGCAAACGGGGCTGAGAGTGACAATTCTAGAATTCAGGTTCTCGGGAAAAGGCTTGAGCCTTAAGGATCACCTAGCAATCATTCATTTTACAGACAAGAATAGTGTTTCTTCAGATCACTTAGCTAATTAATGACTGGGACATAGGCAATGAAAACACAGTCCCTACAATGTCTAACAACAAGCAGTATGTGGTAGGTGTCTACTAGGGTCCAGGAACTGTACTAAGCTCCATACAAGACACAGAGATAGACACAGTACAGCCCAATCAATGAGGAACACACCACCTAGTGGGGGACAGAGACACAGAACAAAAAAAAAGACAAAGCAACGTTCTTTACGCTTTCATAAATATATAAACAAGGAACCCAGCAGGTAATCCACGGACAACAATAAATAATCCTGCCTGGGGTCTTCTAGTAATTAAGCACCTAATATACCAGAATAAAATAATAGTGAATGAGATATAGTCCCTGCCCTAAAAAAGCTTACTATCTAGTGCAAAAATAACATGCAAAGAGGTATTTCCAACACGTTGTGGTAAATGGTGATATGAGTAAATACAAGCAAACTTTGGAAACACAGGGGAAGGATATGTGAACCACTCTAGAACAAGGTCAGGAAAAGATTTCCAGGGGACGTGACATCTAAACTGAAATAAGAGTGACATTTATATAGATGAAGGTAAAGGAGGAAAGAGGAATAGCACAAAGACACGTTTGGAAGAAGGAAGCGCATGGCTAGATTTTGATGTATTTAAGATCGAGTACAGATTTTCAACCAAAAGGCTCAGAAGAGATTTTCAGGAAAAGGAAGCTCTCCTGGTCCGCCTGATGTAGCCATAAGATGCTTAGTAAGTTTTCCAGCCTTGAGAACAGCGGAAACCCACCGAAAATTTTTAAACCAGGAAATAAAATGGTCAGGCTTTTATTTGTATCCTCTAAACCCAGATTAAGAAAGTACAGATAGGGGGAAACGGAAGGCAAGGCTTTCCTGAGGATATCAGAATAATTCAGATGAACAATAATAACCTATATGAACTCCAGAATGATCTGCCTGAATCTGTAAGTTTCTAACGATCTCATGGAAAACAGGACCAAAAGTGATAAACCCAGAAACAAATGTAAAATACAGTAGGAGTAGAGGTGTAGTAATAATTAGGGATATCGAGGGGATATGGTGACAGCTTCTGATAATTAAGTAGATGTGGGAGATGAGGGATAGGAGGATGCAACCTGGGCAACTGGGTCTGCCATTTACTGTTGCTGAAGTAAAGGAAGGACGAGGGTGGGAGGAAGGTTGAGAAGACCTTAGTGAAAGACAGAATTGGGGCTGGAGGTTATATGGAGGCTTTTCCAACAGAGGAGAAAATAAGAGAATAGCTGTGGCACAAGATTTCCAATCAGTCTGATATAAGGCTGTGGCTAATGTGTCTAACATTCTCCTTCATCACATACACAAAGAAAATGAGACACACACACGAAGTAAGTTCATTACTGAAAACATCATCCTGAGAAACGTCTGCTATTTCTTCAGCATGCAGTACTCCGTGGTCTGCTCAAGACATAAAGGAGGATGGGTTGGGGGTGGACAAGAATCTTTAGAGGAAGCGTGAACACACGGAGCACGTTCCCGCCGTTAGTATTGTCCGGGGAGGATCCCTCTGCTGGTCCCTTCCCAGCTGCCTCCAGTGTAAAGTAAAGAAAGAAAAGAGAGTGAAGGGGAGTCTGGCAAATCCGATAAAGATGGATGGAGGGGACTGAGACAAAGGCACCTGCCGGCATCGTGTCAGCTCCAACTCACCAGCTCAAAAACAAACTCATTAATTATCCACCAGCCTGGGCTGAAGTAGCCCCAGTGTAAACACTCCCACACGCCCAGCTCTCAGCCAGACAAACAGCCCGAGGTGCACACACCCTGGGCTCCTGCCGCTAATGGAATACAGAACCGGCTCTGCCATGGCCAAGAACAGTTCTCCCTCCCCCCCAAAGGACACAGATTGCAGACAGCAAAGCTTCACCCAGGACCTTGATTATTTCACATTGATGTAGGACTGTCAGATAAAGCTGATCTTCACTTTTCTTTTTTAGCATTTGGTTTGTTCTCTGCATTCTTCCCATGTATGCTCTCCAAGCAGAACAAAGAAATTAATTTCCAGCACTCAGACTTCATACACACACACACACTCCTGTCTTACTGATGCTCTCTATTACTTCTAGATGATGAGCTCACAGAGGGCACGGCCAGCTTCAAGAGAATACACTCGTTATTCACTTACACTCGACTCCCTTGTCCCAGCAACCGCTTTGTCCTCTGTAGCCATCTTCTTTCCCTCCCTCCTGCTGCCGCTCTGGCCTCAGCCATTACCACGTCTAACGTAGGTTTCTGCAGCAGACCTCCCCAAGGCCAATCTGCCCCCCTCCAAGATATTCTCTACACTGGGTTCCAAAATGTCATTCAAAACCACGAGCCGTAATGTCACATCATTATTGAAAATTCTATTGGGATTCCCCATTGACTCCAATTAAACACAAATTCCTTAACAGGACCTAATAGATGCTTCGTAATCGATTTTTCTTTTTCCTTTATTTCTTCAACCTTATTCAACCCCATTCCCCCACAGTGTGGTCTCACTCTGGCTCAGGCTGGTCTCAAACCCGTGAGCTCAGATGATCCACCCTCCTCAGCCTCCCAGAGGGCTGGGATTACAGCACTTGATCTTAATCTTAAACAAAAAGTTACGAAGGCTACTTCTTACACCTTAGAATCATCCTATAACCTACCTTTCAATGCATTCTCAATTACTCTTGCTGTTTTCTCTGTTTCTAAGCTCCTACCAGTGCTTCTTATATGGCACCATGGTAAGTGACTTTCCTACACAGACCAGCATTATGTCCCATGGGGGCGAAGTTCTGTCCTCTACACAGGTCAAATTACTTCTGGCTCCCCAAATTCGTCAGTTCCCTCTTCCCTCCAGGCCTCCACTGATCCTTTGCACCCCCTTATCTGAGAAGATTTTGCACACCTCTTCACCCGGCAAACTCATACCTACCCCTCCTCTCTGTACATATGTTGGACCCAAAACGGGGTCCAGCCACGATAGTCGCCCCCAAGGAACAGTCACCAGACTCGGGTCGATGCAAAAGCAAGAGGCGAGTTTATTGCTGACGCGTCAGGGTCCCTCAGCCGCTCGGGAAGAAGGACCCCTAACTGCTGTTACAGGCTGCTTTTAACTTTAAAAACCACAAGCACAAGGGGGAGTAAGGGGTGGGGAGGGCGAGCTGTTGAGGTTTTTGGTAGATGCGCAGAGAAGAAGGATGTGGGTATGGGTGTGGGTACTGAGTCTATTTTGGAAAGTCCCCACCTCGTTGGGGAGCTGGAAAGTCCCTAGTATGAAGCCAGCTTCAGAGCAGAGGAAGCGGGGTGCTGACAAGGTGAGAGAAGGGGAGCAAGGGGGAACTGGCAGGGGCTCTT
>CAUYQV010184168.1:0-19694 GCA_963574575.1 Galagoides demidoff
CCAGGCATGTTGCTGATGATTAGGAAGGGAGGAAAAGGAAAGAAATCAAAGATGACTCCTGGTTTTTAGTAAGGATGACAACTGACAGGGTGAGTGGAGGTATCATATCTGTGTCCAGCCATGTACTATGAAAAATAGAGATATATGACACCATGGCAGTCTACCTACACTGACATAGTGAGACTCTGTCTCAAAACAAACAAACAAATCCCCCCCCCGCAAAAAAAAAACAGAGAGCGAGACATACATGACTGGATACTTTCTGAACAGCCATTGTATATTAGACAGCACAGTTGTGAATAGTCTTGAGTGCAATTATCCTTGAGGGTAAGAAGTTACTGTCTTATGGTGCCCGTAGCACAGCAGTTACGGCGCCAGCCACATACACCCGAACCCAGCTCGGGCCAGCTAAACAACAATGACAACTGCAACAAAAAAAAGCTGGGCATTGGGTGGGTGCCTGTAGTCCCAGCTACTTGGAAGGCTGAGGCAAGAAAACCTGTGGGTCCCAACCCACAGGAACTGTATTAAAAGGCCATGGCATTAGGAAGAAACACTGGCTTAAGCCCAAGAGTTTGAGGTTTCTGTGAGCTGCGACACCACGGTACTCTACTGAGGGTGACATAGTGAGACTCGGTCTCAAAAAAAAAAGGAAAAGAAGTTACTGTTTTATGATTTCCTACTGTTTATATGGACTATGTTTGAGTGGGGACTAGGATCTGATAATGTATCTCATGCCATCCCTACCCTCCCCCAAGACATCCTTTTCTCCTGATCTGTGGTCCCAATTGTGGAAGGTCTTCCTTCTCTACAGTCTTTCTGCTGGTGAGACAGAGCTTTTCTGACTTCTATACCTAGCGGTGAGGAAAAATTCCTCTGCCCTCATCTCTCTCAGTACAGCAAGAGGACAACATAGACATCATGTTCAGTGGGCACTGGCAGCAAGACAAGAGTCTTGTTGGGTGTGGGTGACTTTAATTGTGGAGCTTTTAATGTTGTTGGTAAAGTTAGACAAAACATACACATAAGAATTGTAGAAAGTTAAATAATTAAAGTCAAGGTTACAAGACAGTAACTATAAATGCATTTTTGAGAACATCTTATACCACATTTATTATGTGCCTTAGTGTCAAGTCCACAAGAAGAGATGTAGTCCAGTGGTTTCCAAACCTTATTGCACATGAGCAACACTTGGAGATCTTTAAAAAATACTGATGCCTGACTTCTACCTCCAAACACTCTGATTTAATTGGTCTAGGATACTGGTTGGGCAATGAGAATTTTAAGTTTCCAGTAAAGTTTGGGAACCATTGCACTAATGTGCAGCAAAGCCTGGGAAGGACTGCTATGGTTTGTATGATCTCCTTAGAAAACACGTTTGTTCATTTCTATAGCAGCTATTCTTTAGGATCCTCTCTGTTTCCAGCTCCGGGCTGAATGCCAGGGCCTGGTCGGGGAACTAGATGTGCAAATATGCATCTGACAAGCATTGGAATCCTGAAGGGGTACAGGGTTCTGTGGGAGAAGGTGGATTCAAGGAGGAGGTGATGATGGGTCTGGACATGTGAACAGATGGTTAATCTAGATGAATAAAGAGAGTAGGGACTGACGGGAAATTACATTTCTAGGGAAGAGACTAGCAGGGGTGTCCAGCTTGGGGTGGGGAATGGGTCACACACTTTTTTTTGGCTTATCTGTGGTGTCAGTTATCAGGAAGAGTATGCACGAACCTTTTTATTTTCCCCCACTTATCAGTTTTGGTAGTTTTCATATATTTACTATGTGGCCCAAGACAACACTTATTATTCTAACATACGGCAGAAAAGAAAAAAGGTTGGACATCCCACTATGGTATAAAAAACCTTTTTTAGGACAAAGGGCTGGTAACTGGAATCTATAGAGAGCTCAAAATAATCAACAAGAAAAGAGCAAACAATTCCATTTGTAAGTGGGCAAGAGATATGAACAGAACCTTATCTGAAGATGACAGACGAATGGCCAATAAACAAAAAATGCTCATTGCCCCTAATCATCAGAGAAATGCAAATCAAAACCACCCTGATATATTATCTAACCCCAGTGACAATAGCCTACATCGCAATATCCCAAAGCTGTAAATGCTGACATGGATGTGGAGAGAAGGGAATATTTTTACAATGCTAGTGGGATTGTAAACTAATAGCTTCTATGGAAGGAAGTATGGAGACTCCTTAAAGAGCTAAAAGTGGACCTTCAATTTGATCCTGCAGTCTTATTACTAGGTATCTACCCAGAAGAAAGAAATCATTTTACCATAAGGACATTTTCAATACAATGTTTATTGCAGCTTAATTCATAACCACCAAGATGTGGAATTGACCCATGAATGAATTAATAAACTGTGGTAAATGTGAAAATGGAGTACTATTCAGCCATGAAAAGATGGAGACTTTACATTTTTTGAATTAACCTGGATGGCGTTGACGCACATTCTTTTTTATTTTATTTATTTTTGAGACAGAGTCTCACTATGTCGCCCTTGGTAGAGCGCCATGGCGTCACAGCTCACAGCAACCTCAAACTCTTGGGCTTAAGCAATTCTCTTGCCTCAGCCTCCCAAGTAGCTGGGACTACAGGTACCCGCCACCCTGCCTAGCTATTTTTTTGTTGCAGTTGTTTAACTGGCCCAGGTCAGGTTCAAAGCTGCCACCCTTGGTGTATGTGGCTAGTGCCATAACCACTGTGCTACAGGTGCTGAACTAGGAGCACATTGTTCTTAGTAGGTATAATAAGAATGGAAGACCAAGTATTTAATGTACTTAATACAAATATAAAATACTACACACACATGTGAGAAAAGAACACAATTAAATTCAAGTGGGGGAAAGGAGGAGGAGGGAAAAGGAAGAGGGTAGGGGGGAGGGTGTTTGGTGAGCCCTCACATAAGGTGCACAAGGTAAGGGTACACAGCATACCCCCTGGGTGAATGGTTCAACTACAACTTGAAATTTACCTAAGAAATGAAAACAATGTATTCTGATCATTTGTACTCTTATATTGATTTGAAATTAAAAAAAAATGTGTGTATACAAAATGAAAAAAAAATCCTGGATCAGGGGTTGTGGCTCAGTCCTATAATCCTAGCACTCTGGGAGGATCCCTTGAGCTCAGGAATTCAAGACCAGCCTGAGCAAGAGTGAGACCTCATCTCTACTAAAAATAGAAAATTAGCCAGGCATTGTGGTGGGTGCCTGTAGTCCCAGCAACTAGGGAGGCTGAGGCAGGACTGGTAAACCCAACAGGTTGCCATGAACTACCATGCCATGGCACTCTGGCCTGGGGCAACATAGTGAGACTTTGTCTCAAACAAACAAAAATCCTGGCTTGCAGGGTGTGGGGGTAGGGTCTGGTTAGTGAAGAGAAAGGGATGAATAGGTGGAACACAGACAGGGACACAGACAGAGGATTTTGAAGCTATTCTATATGATACTATAATGGTGGAAACATGTCATTGTATATTGTGAAAAGCCCCAAATCCATAGAAGGTACAAAACCAAGAGTTTTGTACATCTTAATGTAAACTATGGACTTTGGATGCAATAATGTGTCAATGCAGAATCAATTGCAACACATGTATGTACCATTGTGGTGAGAGATGTGGATAGTGGGGAAGGCTGTGTGCCTGTGGGGACAAGGGTAGACCAGGACTCTATAATTTTCTGCTCAACTTTGTTGTCAGTCTAAAGCTGCTTTTAAAAAATTGAGTTTATTAATTAAAAAACCCTAGGAAAAAGTAAATTTCTTTTAGAATGTAACATATGAAATCTGACAGTTAAGTTTGTGAACTTGCCACCATGTGCTTATGTTGGTAGCATTGTACAAACAACTCGCTAAAGTTTCATAACTGTGGCAGATCAGGGTCTCACAACTGTGTTTGTGTCAATGTGTGGCATTGCCTTGTTGAGCAGCGTGCATCATTGTTGTGTGTTTTTGTGTCCCCTTGTGAGAATGTCAGAACTTGAATTAAAGCAACAAAAAAACATTAAATGTCTTGTTAAACTGAGCAAGAGTGGAAGTGAAACCAGGGACATGTTAGTTCAACTTCATGGGAAAAATTTGAGAAGATAATAGTAGTATACCAATGGATTACGGTTTTTCTGAGGGGAGAGAAAGTGTCACTGATGAAGAAAAGTCAGGATGGCTGGTAACAAGCAGAACTGACAGAAACACTGCAAAAATTTGTTGAATTGTGTGTCAAAATCATCTGCTGACTGTGAGAAAGATAGAAGACAGAATAAACATCAATAGAGAAACAGGAAAATCTTAACTAAAAACCTTGGCATGAGAAAGGTATGGCTCTTGTATCACAACAATGTACCAGCTCACGTAACACTATCTATGAGGGAATATTTAGCCAGTAAACAAATAACTGTATTGGAACATACTCCCTACTGGTATGATCTGATCCCCAGTGACTTTTTTCTTTACCCAAAGATAAAGGCCAGTAAACAAATAACTGTATTGGAACACACTCCCTACTGGTATGATCTGATCCCCAGTGACTTTTTTCTTTACCCAAAGATAAAGGAACATTGGAAGGAAGATATTTTGATGATATTCAGGACAGCAAAGGTAATATGACAACTGTTTTGATGGCCATTCCAAAAAAAAGAGTTCCAAAATTGCTTTGAAGGGTGGACTAGGCCCTGGCATCAGTGCAGAGCTTCCCAAGGGGAGTATTTTGAAGCTGACCATAGTGATATACAGCAATGAGGTATGGAGCACTTTTTCTAGGATGAGTTCACAAACTAAATTGTCAGACCTTGTATTTGGTCATGGTATATGCTGGGAGAGTCAGCAGAGATAACACTGGAGAAGCAGGCAGACTTTGTGATGAGCCTCATATACTCAGGAGTTGGGATTTTATGCCTGTTTTATCTGATTTTCCCCAATTACATTGAAGTAATTTATTCAGTGAGAGTGGATTTATTATTGACAGTTACAAAACCAATGGAAATATTTTAGGAAGAGTGAGGATTAGATTTGACTTCTAGAAAGATTAGGCTGGTGGTAGGATAGACAGCAGATTGAGGACAGTGTGAGAGATGAGGGGAGAAATGATCAGACTGGAGAAGGGTGAGTGGGTTCTCAGGATATGTAGGGTATCTTATTCTGCTTGGGCTTCCATAACAAAATACCATAGACTGGATGGCGTAAAAAGAAATTTACTTCCTCACCATTTTAGAGGTAAGAAGTCCATGGTCAAATTTCTGGCTAATTTGGTTTTAGGTGGGGACTACTTTCCTGGCTTGCAGACTATGCCATCCCTCTGTGTGCTCACATGCCCTCTTCTTTGTGCTCCTACACAAGATAGAGAAAGAGAACTTTCTGGTGTCTCTTAGAAGGGCCCCTATTTTATTGGGGCCCACCCTATGACCTCATTTAACTGTAATTACTTCCATAAAGGTCCTGTCTCCAAATACAATCACATGGGGTTTCAACATGTGAATTTTGGAGGGACACAATTCAGTCCATAGCACAGGGTGTCTTCATGTCCCACAGGTGCTCCCTATTCATGGTCTAGAGGAATAAACACAAGTTTAGGAATCCACCAGAGCTGGGTGTCTGTCATTTACCTACCGAGTAACCTTGTGAAAGTTGCTTAACCGCTTTTAGTTCTCTCACCTGTGAAATGAAGATCATCCTGCCTTATTGCACCACTGTGAGAATTGTATCAGGCAGTATATGTGGAGGCTTCTAGCCTAGGGTCTGCTATGGGGTAGAGGCTTAGGAATATGCAGTTTTATTGGTATGCAATTTGCTTGCTGAGTTGTAATTTTAGCATTGATTTCACAGTTCCCGTTTGTAACTGCAGGGTCACCTTCTCCTAGCAAAAAGGAAGTAACTGTAGGCTTCAGTGCAAAAGAGAATAAATCTGCTTTTCTTTCCCATGTAATTTCACAATGTACCGCATTACATGGGGGCTGGGCTGCCTATGTGCACTTGAGTTATCACTGATGTAAACTTCTTCCATTCAAATTTCTAATCTTTAGCTGTTCATTTTTTTGCCTTCATTATTCTTGCCAGGTTATACCGCCATCTAATATTTATGGGCTCTTTTAAGTAAACATTAGAAAATAACACTATGCAAGGCACTGCTAATAGAAAACAGCAGGGGAAAGAAAGGAATCTTTTTGATTTTTATTACCAATCTACCTCTATTAAAACCCCCAAATGAGATTAAGGCTATCTGAGAGAAGCACAGAGAAGAAACATGAACTAGTAACATGAATATTCTATATAGTAGGCCTTTATTTATGTAGTTATTTTTGAGACAGAGTCTTACTATACTACATGGCTCTTGGTAGGGTGATGTGACGTCACAGCTCACAGCAACCTCAAACTCTTGGGCTTAAGCGATTTTCTTGCCTCAGCCTCCCAAGTAGCTGGGATTACAGGTGCCTACCACAACACCTGGCTGTTTTTTTATTGTAGTTGTCATTTTGTTTAGCAGGCCTGGACCATGTTTAAACCCGCCAGCCCCAGTGAATGTGGTCAGCACCCTAACTGAACTATGGGTGTCAAGCCTACTTAGTAGGTCTTTAGCCAGAAACTTTCTATTCTTTGAGGATTCTGTGGTTATAACTTTCTTGATGGCAATCATAAGATTCTGCATCATATTTGCAGAATTCACAATAGAAAATACAGTACATGTCAATTGTAGCACTAATCAGCCTCTGTCTTTTTAAAAATTGAGAAGTTCTATAGTTTTGATATTAAGTTTAAAAAAATACTATGCTTAAATATTAGTGTCTACAACCTCTTAAAGTATCTCTCCCATATGAGAGGAAATAGGTATTTTTTCCTAGTTCAAAGTAACCTCGGAAAGATTTTCAATTTGGTTTCCATGTTTTCCTTTTTACTAAATAAGATGAATGCAACCTGACTCTAGAAGGATGCTGAGTGCTCTGTTTAGAGACCTGGTAACACATGGGGAAAGGGGGAAGTGGTAGTTTCTTCCCTAATGGATGGGGCAATCTTGAATGAAAACAGCTATCATTTCGGTTTGTAGGAGTCTATTCAATTTGTATCATAGACTGGTGAGAAACAGTGACAAGAGAGACCCTTAGGTTAAAAAATAATGTTTAAGGTAGTTACACCTGAGAATCCCAGTATGGCAGAACTGGAGAGGAGCCTGAAGATCATTTAGTCCAGCTCTTTCCCTTTTAGAAATGAGAAGGTGAGGCAACTTGACCAAAATCTTACATAGTTAGTAGAAAAAGCTGGTGTTAGAATCTACCACTTTTGGTTCTGATTTTTCCATGAAATATGATTTTTGTCCCTGGAAACTTTTCTTTTCTTTTAAAATTTATTTTAAACAAACTAATTATTAAAAACAATCTCCCCTGGAAACTTCTAGTTTCCCTTTCTTGGGTAAAGAAAGATTGTATCTGTTATGAACTGAACACCTGAGTTCTCCCAAATTCATATGTTGAAACTGTAACCCCAGTGAAGTTGGATTTGGATGCAGAGGCTTTGGAAGGTAATTACCCTTAGATGAAGTCATAAAGGTAGCCCCATGATTGGGGTCAGTGTCCTTATATGAAGAGAGTGAGAGAACAGAGCTCTGTCTCTCTCTAGCATGTGAGGATAGAACAAGAAAGAAGGCTGCTGTCTGCAAATCAGGAAGCGAGCCCTCCCTGGGGAACAAAATTAGTCACTATCTTGCTTTTGGATTTATAAACCTCTGGAACTGCGAGAAATAAGTTCCTGCTATTTAAGTCACCTAGTCCATGGTATTTTGTTATGACAGCCCAAGCAGATTAAGACAGAAGCCAATTAACTAGAAAATATATTAGGAATAAACATACTAATTTTTACACTTGATCTTAGCCAAAAGTCTAAAACACACTAATTTTTAAAAGTAAACAGTGTAGTTAAACTAGATCTGATTTTTCCCCCTTAGAAAAGCACAACTTTTATAAAGTGTTGAAATCAACTGATCATTCATTCATTCAAAAATTTTATTTGGGCTGAGAATGGTTGCTCACACCTATAATCCTAGCACTCTGGGAGGCAGAGGTGGGTGGATTGGCTGAGCAAACAGGTTCAAGACCAGCCTGAGCAAGAGCAAGACCTTGTCTCTAAAAGTAGCTGGGTGCTTGTAGTCCTAGCTGCTTGGGAGATTGAGGCAAGAAAATCCCTTAAGCCTAAGAGTTTGAGGTTGCTGTGAGCTGTGATGCTCCAGCACTCTATTGAGGGTGACATAATGAGACTCTGTCTAAAAAAAAAAAAACACACACAAATTTTATTTCAACACCTATGTGCAATTTTGGAGTGAAGAATACTTGGCCCTGACTCTGGAGAATAATGGAAATGGTATATTTATAAATATATAATTATTTCTGGAGGGCAAGGTTTATATCTGGTTTTTTCACTATTTTTTCCATGTTGTCTAATGGGGCAAGAGGGCATTCAATTTTAGTTGACCCTTGAGCAACACGAGTGTGAATTGTGTGGGTTTTATTACACATGGATTTTTTCCAACAGAAAGCAGACTGAAAATCCAATACTGATGGAATGCAGAACCCAAGAATATGGAAAGCCACCTTTTCCTATACTCAGATTCCACAGGGCTAACTTGAGTATGTGAGGATTTTGGTAAGAGTAGGGAGCCAGAACTAATCCCCAGTGTATGTGGAGGATGACTGTACGTGAATCGTATAGACCTACAGTGAGGAGGTGATTTTTAGCTGATTTTAATAACTCATGTAGACTTTTCTAGAAATAAAAATAGGGAGACGTGTGATACAGAGCCCAAGCAGGAGTTTTCTTCTGATTTCAGGTCCTTTCTTTGATACCGTTTTCATTTCATTATATCCTGGGATACCCAGTGCTCATACAATAAGCTAGGCTCTTACAAGAAAGAGAGGAACAATAGCTGTTAGAGGGTTGCTGGAAGGAGAATGATTTTCAGGAAGGGCACCTCAGGTGGGAAATGGCTAGGAGCTAAAAGCCATTAATAAGCAACAATGGCATGCAAGGGTGATGAGAGTTTAATGTTGTTGAAACATAAAACTTATGTAAAGTTGATATTGCATAAAAGATAACTTTTAGCTTTATCTCATGGACTTCTGAACACCAAGTCAGACCAGCTGAGAGGAGCTGGGCAGGACCAGGAATTTTTTGGGTTGCAAGAGAAGTTCAAAGAGTGTTTCCTTGTTCATTCTTGTCAGATTCCCACATAGTCACCCAGTATAGCTGAGAAAATTGCTTCACACTAATAACTAATTTTGAGTGGTCTTTACTTGTGGAATTTTTTTTAAATTTTAAGTAAAATTATTTCAGGTTAATGTGAGGGTGTAAGCAACCAGGTCAAAATGGAATTTTATTTTATAAGGTACATTTGACTCCGTTGTATTTTAGAAATCATCATTAATGGTAGAATTCAGAACCTATGATAGGCCAGTTTGAGTTAACTCAGGTACTACTTAAAAATTGTACTACAAAGGCAGCTTCTACTCTTTTGCACGTACAGATGCTTTCTGAATACTCCTTCTTGGGGACAATGCTGCCTCTATGCTGTGAGAGGTGGGAAAGTTTGTTAGATAGAAGCTAACAGAAAGCAAGGAGACAACAGCCTATTCTGAGGCGCAGTCATTTCTTTATGGGATAGTCACTTGGAGAGTAAGGAGAGAGATGCAGGCTGAATGGGGACCCTCAGGCAGAGTGAGAGCTCACAGATGTTCCCTGTGAGCTCTGGTTCATAGGAGGATCAGACAGCTCAGGCTCATTTTTCCAGGGTCATGACTACTGAGGAGGATGTATTTCACCTTCTCTATAAGAAGTATTTCTAGAAATCTGTAAGTGTTCCCTGTAACTGTCACTAAATGGGAGACAGAAGCTGCCACAGGGAGAGGGCCTCTTTTCAGTATCATGAGTGCTCTGCACTTGCATGCCTCCTTTTTCAATCTACATTCTAACAGGAGAACTAGATCTGGAGATCAGTCTAACTCATTCTGACAGGCTCTGCAGGGTTTGGGTGGAACACAGTCCGGGTGTTGGTGAGGCTACAGAAGCAAGGATTACTATACCTCAGAGCTGTGCGTCTGTTTTTACCAGCAGGACTACTCTCTGATGCCACATATATATTCTTTTTCTCTCTACTGCCTTCCTGGAGTGTTTTCATCTGAGTTTTCTGTTTAGCTATTGACTGACTCCCTTTCCCTTTTGTACAAGTACAAAGCTGAGGTTTTCTTTAATTGACGATTCTTTATCAGTCGATGGAATATTAGACATGGACTGGGGAGGTAGCCTATCTCTACCACACTTATAATTTTGGATAATCTTAACTGCTTCCAGCCCCTGGTATTTGCTGGTTCCTAGAAACATAAATTGGTCAATTTGCTGGCTTTTTTTCTTTTGCTTTAAATAAAATAATTTTCCTATGTGATAACCAGCTCCTGAGAAACAGCATATGTGACCATATCCACCAGCCTTTTGATGTGGCAGCCACAGAAAAAAGGAAGATGTGACCTAGTTCCGTTACTGATTTTTTTTCTCTTCTACTTCCAATAGGTCTATGAAAGCATTTAATGAACCTGCATGGATTTTGAGAAGGACCTCACAGAGATAGTGGAAATAAAAGAGGAACTGAAAATGGCAAATTTAGCTTCCTTATTTACGGGTTTTTAGCATGAGATGGCTTCTTTTAACCGCTTAGGTCAGAGGAGGAGGGCTCTGGCTGAAAGTTCTGACAAATCTGCCACGAGAAACACTCTTGGACAAAGTGGCTGCCAAAGTGTTGCCCCTCATCATTCTCGGGCACACATGGGAGGCAGAGATTTGTCAAGGGGAGGGTGTTTTCATATTTGCGCCCCTAGCTTATTAACATATGGCACCCGCTTTGGCCTGGTACATGTCCCACCTCTGAGGCAGTACCAATCTCACCCTGGGCCTGGGGGTGGGTGGGTGGGACAGCATGTTACCAGCTTTGGTTTTGCATCCAAGCTCAGAGGAGCCGATAGTACCACAAATACAGGTGAAAGCTCTTTCTTCACATTGAAGGTCAGGGAAGACCCTTGCTGGCCTCCCCCTGAGCATAACTGTGCATTCTGAGCTCTGTACACCCAGGGGTTGCTGGGTTGAGCCTCTGGCCTTTCAGGGCTCAGGGGCCTTGCATCTCTGACATTTCCCAGGTTAGTGGTCAGACGCCTCCTGGTTTTAGATTAGTATTTTCTGGACACTGTTTTTGGGCCTTTTAAATTTCAAAGGACATCAGGATTGGGCTGTGTGACCTTTTCCTCTGAGCTGCCTCACTTCACGTCTCTGGCTGTTCGTTTTGTTTTTTCTACTCTTAGTCCCTACGTCCCCTTCCCCACCCACCTCTTTATTTGGGTTTCTCTATTATCTTCTCATGCGTGACACTGCTTCTTTTAGTAGAAATAATGCACAGTTTCTATTTTATAAATAATACATGCCCAAACTAATAAAAAAGTTGCTTTACATCAAATGGGTACTATGTAGTAGCAAGGTTTGAGGGAGGCACATCTCACATAGTAGTGTGAAAACCCCATCACCATGCTTGGGAACCACAAAAGGAATCAGATAAAATTTTTTTTGAACATATAAAACTAGAAAGAAAAAATGGAAAAAAAGCATTCCTTCATCAAAAAATGATGCTGTTGTAGGCCACGGGTGGTGGCTCATACCTGTAATCCCAGCACTCTAGGAGGCCTATGTGGGAGGATCCCTTGACCTGAGGAGTTTGAGACCTGTCTAAGCAAGAGCAAAGAGTTTCTCTACTAAAATTAAAAACTAGCTTGGTGTTGTGGTGCTTACCTGTGCTTATCTGTGATCCCATTTATTTGGGAGGCTGAGGCAGGAGGATTGCCTGAACCCAGGAGTTTGAGGTTGCTGTGAGCTAGGCTGACGACACAGCACTCTAGCCTGGGCAACAGAATGAGACTCGGTCTCAAAAAACCAAAGAAAAATCCCGACTTCATGAATCTTTTTACTAGCCAAAGTGGATGTTGACATTTCGTTCATAAAAGTAGACGTGTCACATACCCACAGGTAAGAGCAGCTTTAGAACCATGGGAAACAGTGGGCGCAGAGGAATGGATATGGACTGATTTGGGTTTGAAACACATAACCACCATGTCTTGGCTGTAACTTTGGGCAATATCCTTTTTGGACCTCAGTAAGTAAAGTAGGAGTAATAAAATATGTTTCCTGGGAGTAAATGTTAGAGAGTAAAAGCTATGCAAGTGCAGCCTTTTACAGGGCAAGTTTTCAACAAATGTTTGGTGCAATGACAATACAATTTAAAAATTCGTAAAAAAGTGTCTTTGGGCTGTAAATGAAGTACAGACAATAGGGAAACTTAGGGCTGGGGTGAGGAAGATGTGCGAGGAAGAAGCCAGATGGGCGTCGGAATTTCCAGAGCACCTCCAGATTCCACCCAGGAGGCTCATTTTGCTGCTGTAAAGACTCTGAATTCAGAGCTCAAAGCTATTTCTCCTGAGAAATCTTTCCTGACTATCCTTCCCTTGAGGCACAGGAAATCCCTTCTCCCACTCTGCTCCTGCAGCAATTTGTGGCTTTATCAGTGACTTTATCACTTTATAAAGTCATTTAAAAATTGATATCTGGATTCCTCACATGCCTGTGAATTTCTCCGGGGTAGGAATAACATCACATTCATCTTCGTGTCCTTAGGGGTGCTCAGCCCAGTGATTGTAAGGTGTCAGGGTGGATGAATGTGTCTGTGAGTAATGCACATTATCATCAGTGCAAATAAAGAGATGCTATGCAGATAGTTACAGGGTTATGAATAAGATAGGTTCTATAGGTTGTTCTTAAGTTGAATTTGTATGTAAGTTGGAACAGGTACATTTACTTATTACTGATAATAGCTGCCTCCATTTATAAGTGTGAGTCATATGTCAGCTGGATGTTTGTAATTTGAGGACTACCTGTAAGAACCTCCATTCATAAGTGCCAGTTGTATGTAAGTTGGATGTTTGTAACCTGGGGACTGCCTGTGTTCTGAATTTTCTATATATTTAATGTACACACAAATGTTCCTTTTGTTTTCAGTCCTCATTTATTATCTCAGAAAAATCTGTAGGGATTTTCAGTACTTCTTACACCTTTCCACTGTAAAATACGCCAAGGCAAAGGTGGGTGACCAATCTCCAGCTTCGCTGGGATGGGGAAATTGCGGACTGGAGCAAACCTATGATATTTAAGAGTTTTAAAATTCATGGACACATTATGCTAAACTTCATAGTATGTCCAATGTTGCTTTTATATTGAATTATGTTTTAAGCTACTTTCCATTCTTTTACATCATTTCGTCTCCAAATCTCTGAGTAACATTGCGCTTTAGGAGCATGTGCCATGTTTGTATGCTGATTGGCACTCCTCCTGACCCCTCTCCCCCTACTACACAGCCTTGGGGAAGTGTGGGCCCAGGTTGCCCATACATGGTGTACTTTCCTATTGTAGTAGTAGCATCTGTGTTCCCAACATGCAACCACCCAATGCTGCAGACATAGCCATCCCTGCTCCTATGCAAGAGCTTCTGGTAAGAGGGAGATGAAGAATAGCCCATTCTAAGCCTACGGAGAGGCTGCACCCTAATAGTACTCTGCTCACTGTGCCTGGGTTCTGTGCAGAGGCTGTGCTCTTTCCCTCCCTTTGTGGACAGGTAGTGTTTTTCAACTGTCTTGACCTGAGAAACTTAGCCCCTGAGATTCTATGCTACTGGATCCTCAGCCAAATTCCCCATCCCCCCAGCACCCACTCAGACTACAGCATCCTTGTAGGGGACTGATGGGTCCTGGGGGAACTGTGGATTTGCAGTTGAATTCTACCAGATGTACAAAGAACTGGTACTTATCCACCAGAAACTGTTCTACAATATCAAGAAGGAAGGAATCCTTCCTAACTTGTTCTTCAAAGCCAATATCACCCCCCGATACCAAAGCCAAGAATGGAGACAACAACAAAAGAAAATTACATACCAATAATTCTCATGAACGTAGATGCAAAAATTCTCAACAAAATACTAGTATACCAAATCCAACAGCACATCAAAAAAGATAATTGACCTGGTGAGTTTTATCCCAGGGCTACAGGGATGATTCAACATCTGCAAATCAATACACTTGATTCACTACATAAACAGAACTAAAAACAAAAACCATATGTTAATCTCAATAGATGCAGAAAAAGTAATTAATAAAATCTAGCATCCTTTATGATAAAACCCCCAACAAACTAGGCATAGAAGGAATATACCTCAAAATAATAAAAGCCTGTGGCTCAAGTGGCTAAGGCGCCAGCCACATACAACTAGGGTGGTGGGTTCGAATCCAGCCCGGGCCCACCAAACAATGATGGCTGCAACCAAAAAATAGTCAGGCATTGTGGCAGGCGCCTGTAGTCCCAGCTACTTGGGAGGTGGAGGCAGGAGACTCGCTTGAGCCCAGGAGTTGGAGGTTGCTGTGAGCCGTGATGCCACGGCATTCTACCCAGGGTGACGGTTTGAGTCTCTGTCTCAAAAAATAAATAAATAAATAAATAAATAAAAGCCAACATCATATTGAATGGGAAAATTTGAAAGTACTTACCCTAAGAGTTGGAACAAGATAAGGATGCCACTATCACCACTTCTTTTCAACATAGTACTGAACATCTTACCCAGAGCAATCAGGCATGAGGAAGAAATAACGGGTATTCAAATCAGGAAAGAGGAGGTAAAACAATCCCCATTTGACAACAACATTATTTTACATCTGGAAAACCATAAAGATTCCTCCAAAAGATTCCTAGAATTTAAAACTAAATTCAATAAAGTCTCAGGTTACAAGATTAATGTACATGAATAAGTAACATTTCTATTTACTAATAACAGTTTAGCTGAGAGTCAAAACAAGAGCTCAATAGCATTAACAACAGCTACAAAGAAAACAAAATACCTAGGAATAAACTTAACCAAGGAGGTGAAAGAGTCCGTAAGAACTGCATATCACTGATGAAAAGAATTGTAGACAACACTAACAAATGTAAAATCCCATGCTTGTGGATTGGAAGAATCAGTATTGTTAAAATGATCATACTGTCCAAACAAATCTACAGATTCGATGCAATTCCCATAAAAACACCAACATTATTTTTCATAGAAATATAGAAAACAATCTTAACCTTCATATGGAACCAAAAAAGGGCCTGAATAGCCAAAACCATGCTAAGCAAAAAGAACAAATCTGGAGGCACACAAGCTGATTTCAAATTATACTACAAGGCTATAGTAATGAAAACAGCATGGTATTAGTATAATAAGTAGACACATAGATCAATGGAACAGAATAGAGACCTCGAAATAAAACCATGTAGCTACAACAAAGCAGACAAAAACATATACTGGGAGAACAATGCCCTATTAAAAAAATGGTGCTGGAAAACTGGATAGCTACATGCAGAAGAATGAGACTGGATCCTTACCTCTCACCATATGCAAAAGTTAACTCAAGATAGAGTAAGAACTGTGAGATGTGGAAGCACATGTGAGATGTGGAAGCACAAAAGTTCTAGAAGAAAACATGGAAACTCTTCTGGATGTTGTTCTAGAGAAGCAATTCATGACTAAGAACCCCAAAGCAAATATAGCACTACAAAAATAAATGGATCTTTATTAAGCTAAAATGTTTCTGTACAGCAAAGGAAAGATCAACAGAGTAAAAAGATTTTCTCCCTACAGAATGGGAGAAGATATTTGCAAACTATGCTTCTGACAAAGGACTAATATCCAAAATTTATAAAGAATTCAAACAACAGTGAGATTAAAAAAGAAAATCAAAAAATGGGCAAATGACATGAACAGATTTTTTTTTCCAAAAAGAAGATATATAAATGTCAAGAAAACAGATGGAAAAAATACAAATTAAAACCAGAATGAGATACTGCCTTACTCTTGACAGAATGGTCATTATTTAAAAATAAAAAAGTAGTAGAAATTGACACAGATGCAGTGAAGAGGGAACGCTTATACAGTGATGGTGAGAATATAAATTATATAAGTTGGTAAAACCTCTATGGAAAACAGCATGGAGATTCCTCAAAGAACTAAAAGCTGACCTACTATTTGATCTAGCAACCACACTACTGGTGTCTACCCAAAGGGAAAAAAGTTAGCACACCAAAGGCACCTGCATCTGAATGTTTATCACAGCACAATTCACAATCACAAAGATAAGGAGTAGACCTAAGTGCCTATTACTGATGTGGATTAAGAAAATATGGTGTGTATACGTGGATCACTACAAAAGTTTTAAGGCAGACTATGTTATGGTCCATTATTCCACGTCCAAGAAACATGGTTGACAGCAAGCATCCTTTCTGATTCACCCATGTAAGTTTCAACTTGCTCGGCTTGCTGGTGTTGCTGGGAGGGCTTCACTTGTTTTCATCTGCACAGATTTTATGTTTCTTGGTTTTTTGGCGTATCTGAAAACTTTTGTAATGACTCACATATGTATATATCTACTTCCCACCTGTCCCCCACATACACACTATGGAGAACTGCTCAGCAGTAGAAAGAATTAAATAATGTCTTTTGCAGCAGCTTGAGTGGAACTGGAGACCATTATTCTAAGTGAAGTATCTCAGGAATGCACCAAGTAGCACATGTTATCATATACGGACATTGAAAACTAAGAAGAGGGAGGGTGGGAGTGGGGTGAAGGATAAAAAATTACCTGTGGGGTACATGTACACTATTCTGATGACAGTGCACTAAAAGCTCTGACTTCAGCATTACATAGTTCATCCTTGTCACTGAAATCATGTGTAGCCCTAAATCTATTAAAATTAAAAAAAAGAATAAGGACATAAAGAAAGTGATATAATGTGCTTGTGTTTTAAGGTAGGTGTGATTAAAAAGAATCAAAAGTTAAAACATTAGTTTATCAAGTAAAACAGTAATAAGCTAAGTTTAATTTATTACTGAAAACAAAAAGTTTTAAAAATAAATTTAGTGTGGGCTCAGTGTACATTGTTATAAAGTCTCCAGTAGTGTATAGTAATGTCCTAGACCTTCACTTTCACTCACCACTCGCTCACTGACTCACCGAGAGCAATTTCCAGTCCTGCAACTCCATGCATGGCAAGTGCCCTCTTCAGACATACCATATTTTTAATGTACTTTTTCTATGTTTAGACACACAAAACCGCTGTGTTATAATCGCCTGTAGTATTTAGTACAGAAACACACTGTACAGGTTGGTAGTTTAGGAGGAATCCACTGTACGATATAGCCCAGGTGTATAGTATATCATCTAGGTTTGTGTAAATATGCTCTGTAATGTTTACACAGCAATGAAATTGCCTAATGATACATTTCTCAGAGCATATCCCCATCATTAAGAAGATGACTATATTTGATTATTTGAAACATAAGGATGCTATGCCTCTAGGTGAACAGCTCTCCCTGCTAGAGACTTTACCATACAGATGTGGTACATCCACATAGATCTGTATAAATCTTGGGACATCCATCTCTTTGCTTTATATTCCTGTTGGGTAGCTATAGGTTGCATCAATATCAATTCTGTCTTATTTGAAAGATGTTGTTTTATATAGCACCATCAACCTGTTGACTTCTAGTTTTAATAATTTTCTTTTTTTTTTCCTCTTAGCACATCAAGAAGAAAAAATTGGCTTACTATAAGTCAGGGGGACAAGCACAGGTAATTTGTGCATGGAAGTGGAGCTTGTCATTAGGAGACCCTTTCTCTCCATCCCATCCCATACCCTAAGTACCACCAGGAGATAAAAGAGGATGGAAGGGATCTAGCTTTGGTGGGAATCTGTTTAAGGCATCACAGACCCAGGAGGGAGCCTCAAGAGTTCTTTGGCTCCCTTTATTATTTTATGAGCAGAATAAAATGGATCATATGAGTACTTCTCTCTTAAAGGAAGGAAATTAAACAGTGTAGGTTGAATCTTCCAATGCATACAGTATGTGTGTAATTACAATTGTTAAGTCCTAGTTCTGGTCTCATTATCTTATACCAACTTACAAGAGCTGCTTGTGTCCAGTGAAAGTACTACATCTTATTAGGAGCTACATATTTGGGTTGCCTAACACATATATGAAAGTCTACTGCACAGGTGGGAGTATCGGAGATGTTTTAAACTCTAATAGCTTTCGTATTTGCTTCTTTCTCAGGGATATGTGCTTTCCTTCCCTTTGCCTAAGCCTCTGGAGAAAGGTTTTTGACATTGCTCCTACTGACTACAATCCCCAGGGAGAGACTAGGCAACTGCAGGTGGCTGTGGGGACCCATCAATACCAATAGGGTGATGGTGCACAATCATAGATGCCACCTGGAGGTTGCTTCTTGGCCTTCCATTTTCACTCCAAAGAAATGTGTTGTGTATATTAATAGGAAGGTTTGGTTAAGGTAAGTTAGGTGATTTCATAATGGATTATCTTTTGTTGTGTTCAATAACTCCACAATAAATATAAATAATTTGAAAAGGTTATATCTGGTAGACTTCCACATCATTGCATCAAAACCAGTGAAGTGGATGGGGGAAGGTTACCCTAAGTCTCAGATCCTCTAGGCTTTGGTAAAATGTTTCTCAGGTCTCATTCAAAATTTTCATCGAAGTCTGAAAGATTTAAATGAAGTCTATCCTGTTGCATTCAAGTAATTTGTTTTTTCTTCCTTTCTTCCTATTGTTCTTCTTTCCTTCCTTTTTTTTTTCTTTTTGAGACAGAATCTCACTATGTTGCCTTCAGTAGAGTGCTATAGCATCACAGCTCACAGCAACCTCAAACTTTTGAGCTTAAGTCATTCTTTTGCCTCGGCCTCCTAAGTAGCTGGGACTATAGGCACCTGCTACAATGCCCAGCTATTTTTTTGTTGCAGTTGTCACTGTTGTTTAGCTGGCCCGGGCTGGGTTCAAACCTGCCACCCTCTGTGTATGTGGCTGGTGCCATTATTACTGTGCTATGAGTGGCCGAGCCTCTTTCCTACCTTTTAAAATAGCTGGCTGTTGCCTGTTCATTCATTCAGCAGCTATTTATTGAGTACTCACCTGTCAGTGTGCTGCAGATGTACAGAAACTAGTGTGGCCTAAATTCAGAATCTCAACATCTAGGGGAGTAAATGAGGGTAAAGACACCCATAACTAGAACAGCATGATAGATATTTTGGTAGGTGCAGCACAGAATTCCAAACACAGAGGAGAAACTTATAGCCTGGGTGGGGCTGGGAGGAGGTGGGTGAGGACTCTTTCAGAAGAAGGGGAAGGACACAAAGAATTCAGCAAGATGGGGAAGCTAGGGTTTCAGGCAAGGAGTGAGAATAGGCATGGGAGAGAACAGTACAGTCATGTGCCCCTTAACAATGGGGGTATGTTCTGAGAAATGTGTGTTTATGTGATTTCATCATTGGGTGAACATCCTTGAAGTATTTACACAAGCCTAGATGGTAGAGCCAACTATATACCTAGGTTGTATGGTACAGCCAGTTGCTTCTCTGCTATGAACCTGTACAGCATGTCACAGTACTGAACACAGTAGGCAATTTGTGTATTTAAACATAAAAATGGTATAGTAAAAATGTATTATAAATTGCGGAGGCTCGGCGCCTGTGGCTCAATCGGCTAAGGCGCCAACCATGTACACCTAAGGTGGC
>CAUYQV010184170.1:0-41269 GCA_963574575.1 Galagoides demidoff
TTTTTTCTTTTTTTGAGACAGAGCCTCAAGCTATCCCCCTGGGTAGAGTGCCATGGCATCACAGCTCACAGCAACCTCCAACTCCTGGGCTCAAGCGAGTCTCCTGCCTCCCCCTCCCAAGTAGCTGGGACCACAGGCGCCCGCCACAACGCCCAGCCATTTTTTGGTTGCAGCCATCATTGTTGTTTGGTGGGCCTGGGCTGGGGATTCGAACCTGCCACCTTGGGTGTATGTGGCTGGTGCCTTAGCTGATTGAGCCACAGGTGCCAAGCCAGGAATTGGTTTTTCATCTATGTTATAAAATTTGTGGTCATAGAATTGTTAATAACAATCTTTTATTATTCTTTTAATGTCCATGATATTTGCAGCAATTTCTTCTTTCATTTCTGATATTAGTAGTTGGTGTTCTCTATGTTTTTTTCCTCAGTTGGACTGGAGGGTTATCAGTCTTATTGCACTTATTATGATTTCTTCTGCTCTCTTGAGATTTAATTTTCTCTTTTTCTAGTTTAATAAGGTAGAAGTTTAGACTGTTGATTTTAGATATTCTTTGTCTTCTAATACGTGCATTTAGTGCTATAAGGTTCCCTACTAGGACTGCTTTTGCTGTATCTCACAAATGTCATTAAGTAGTGCTTTCCTTTTAATTTAGTTCAAAATATTTTAAAATTTTCTTGAAATTTATTTTTTGCCCCATGTGTTATTTATAGTGTGTTGTTTAATCTCCAAGTATTTGGTGGTGGGGGGGATATTTCATTGTCTTTCTTTTATTAACTTCTAATTTATTTTTATTTTGGTCTAAAAGCAGACACTGTATGATTACTAGTCTTTTAAATTTGTTAATGTGTATTTTATGATTCAGAATGTGGTCTATTTTGTTGAATGTTCTATATGAGTTTAAAAAGAATGTGTATTTTGCTGTTGTTGGATAAAGAAGTTTATAGATCTCAATCATATTCTATTGATTAATGATGTTGTTGAGTTCGAGTAAATCCTTACTGATTTTTCTGCTGGAACTGTCCATTTATGATAGAGAGATGTTGAAGTTTCTTACCATAAAAGTGGATCCATCTACTTTTCCTTGCAGTCCTGTCAGGTTTTAGGTCATGTCTTTTGATGCCTTGTTGTTAGGTGGGTATACACAGTAAGAACTGTTATGTCCTTTTGGATAATCGACCACTTTATCATTATGTAGTGTCCCTCTTTATCTCTAACAACTTTCTGTGGCCTGGTTTGAAGTTGACTCCATCTGAATTTAACATAGCTGATCCTGCCTTCCTTTTGATTAGTGTTGGCATACTGTATCTTTTCCCCACCATTTACTTTTAATCTGCCTGTGTCTTTACATTTAAAGTGGGTTAATTGTAGGCAACATATACTGTGTTTCCCCGAAAATAAGACATACCCCAAAAATAAGCCCTAGCAGGATTTCTATACATTTGTTAACTATAAGCTCTGCCCTGATAATAAGACCTAGTGATGGGCGTGGCTATGCAGCGTATCTGTATTTCAGTGTGGAGCAGTAAGGAAGACTGGAATACCTTTTATTTGCCACAGCTCCTTTCTTCAAGCTGTTTGCACTTGCACAGGTGCGCTTGTGGTAAGCACGGTCACAGGCATCCTATTGTGCATGAGCAAACAGCTAGGGGAAAGGAATTCACATATCACTAGCACCAGCCCCACCAACAAGGTCGGTTCCCCCTGTCAGGTTCCAGAAGAAGATGACTTAACTGTATTTGAATAAATGTAGATTGTTTTATTATACTTAATAAAAAATAAGATATCCCCTGAAAAATAAGCCCTAGTATGTCTTCTTGAGAAAAAATAAATATAAGATAGTGTCTTATTTTCAGGGAAACATGGTAGTTGGTTCTTGTTAAAAGACAATTCCTGTCTTTTACTTGGTGCACTTAGACCAGTGATATTCAAAATGATTATTGATGTAGTTGGATAAACACCTACCCTGTTTGTTACTGTTTTCCATTTGTTGCCCTGGTTCTTTTTCTCTATTGCTTCTTCCATTCTTTTTCTTTCTTTTGTGGTTTTAGTTGAGCGTTTTCTGTGATCCATTTCTCTCCTCTCTTAGCAGATTCTTAGCATACTTCTCTTTTTACTTTTTTTGTGTTTGTCCTAGAATTTACAATATACATTTACATTTAATCCAAATCCAGTTTTAAAGAGTACTCCATTGCTTTACAAATAGTGTGAGTACATTATAGTAATAAAATAATCCTACTTCATCCCTTTCATCACTTGCATCATCACCTTTCATTTCATATAAATATAAGCATATGCAACTGTACATGTATATATAATTAAATACATTGTTATTTATTTGAATAAATTTATCTATTGGAAGAAATAAACATCCCCAAAATAAAAGTTTATTTACTTATGTAAATGTTATCAAAATAAAAGTTATTTTATTTTACTTATGTCTTCTCTGATGTTCTTCATGTAGACTTGAGTTCATGTCCTTTATTATTTTCCTTCTTTCCAGAAAATTTCTTTTAACATTTCTTCCAAGGGAAATTTACTGGCAAAAATTCCCTCAATTTTTGTTTATCTAAAAAAGTCTTCCTCTCTTCTTCACTTTTTTTCCCAGGTAGCCATATATAATTTCCAGTTAGCCTTCTGTATCCATGTTTTCTGCACTCACATATTCATCCAACCATGAATGGAAATATTAAAAATAAAACATAATAAACCCCAAATGCTTATACTGAGTATAGGCAGACTTCTTTTTTCATAATTCTTTAAATAATTTAACAACTATTTACATAGCATGTACATCATATTATGCATCATAAGCAATCCAGAGATGATTTAAAGTATGTGGGAAAATACATGTAGGTTATATGTAAATACTATACTATTTTAGATGAAGAATGAGTGTCCATGGGTTTTCATTCTGTAAGAAGTCTTAGAGCCAGTCCCCTATGATTATGAAGGGATAACTGCACTGAGTAAAAGAACTGATTTAGAAGAGCTTTTGATGAAGTGGTTGTAAGGTGCAGGGAGTGAGGACATACTCTCTAGTCCTGTGATTAGCTCTCAGTCTTGTAGGGAGCCTATGCCCCTGGACTGTGAATATCATGATTGTTTCAAAGTTTTTGTCTACCCTCTTTAGGTGGGACAGGAAGGCTACAATGGGCTGGAGTTCAATATTTCCCTCTCCCTGGCTCATTTATTCTCTAGTAAACCCCAGCAGGTCAGGTGCTGATTATCTAGTTCTCCTCAGGGTGGACTTTTAGGAAAACAGAGTGCTGTAATTTTCAATATGGCACCTTTTCCTCTCCCCTCCACCAAAAACATGGGGGTACTTTTTCTTCTGTATTTACCATGACAACTTTGTCTGTCTCCCAAGGCAAAACTCTGAAATCTAGGCAGAGCCTTATCACTAGGTCCCTCCCTATAACTTTTAGACTTAGCCACACAGTAGCCTCCAGCAATGAATCAATTACAGTTCAAGTTTTCCTACTTTGGTACCAGGGCTTCAGGAGATTTGTTAGGATTCTCAGTATCCACCTGTCTCTCTCTTGAATTTGGGGGCAGTGGTTTGTCTGTGAACTCAGATTTCTGATGGATTTAAGAATTGTTAATTTTCTAGTTTCTTCAGCTTTTACTCTCTATATAAAAGTCTGTTCTACTTTCTCTGTTTATGCTAATTATTCTATTTATCTGTGCTAATTATTCTGAGATATAGATAGAAAAAGAGAGAATGTGAGAAAGCTAGAATTAATGAACCATGTATAGATAAATGCATAGCAGAATCTTGAAAATAAAACTAAAATGTGAAAGTCTTTCAATACCACTTAATTTCCTGTTGACTAGAAATTTCTTTTTCCCTCTTATTACTATTGTAAATAAGATATGAAAATCATCTTGCAAGAAATAGAGTAAAACTTATCTCAGTGAAAATAACTATGCAAATTAGATCCCCAAAAGTCCTATAACACATCCTCATTTATCTTGTTATCTACTGTCTGATTATTTGTAGACTTGTTGGATGATTTCTGATGGATTCATCCCAATGTTTTCATTTTTTGATTTGTTTTTGTTCCAACTTGAATAGTTTTCATTTGATGAGAATTTGAAATGGGTCCTTTACACTGGGGATATTCATCCTACAACTTTATCAGGCATAGATATTTGCTGCTATCAGATTATGTTCTACAGATAACCTGGTTGTTAAGAATTATTCATATATTTCAGCAAAGCACAAAAAATAACTATTCATCATTTTTATCCCATTTCATTTTAAATACTGTTGAAAAGGCTCATTGGAACACCTATGATTGATTATAGGTTAATTGGTATATTGTACCTAATATGGTAATTTTTTTTTATAAACTAAAAAGTTGATGAAAATTTAAATGTGGTTAAAATAATAAGTGAATTCAAGTGTGAGGTTAGAACACAAAATGCTTTGAAGTGCAACCAACTATATTCATAGGAAGAATGGGCCAAATATATAGAAATAAGCCAACAAAGGAAGCTTTGAGTGATTTTAGTCAGAAAATCTCTGCACAGAAGTCTCTCCATTTTACCTTTTATGAAAATGTTCCAGATATGTGCTGTAGGATATGATAACCACACTAGCCATGTGTGGTCTTTGAGCACTTGACATATGGCTGGTTTGAGTAGAAATGTGTTATGCTAAAGAATACACATGATTTTGAAACTTGAGTATGGAACAATCAGTGTAAAATATTTCGTTGCAAGTTTTATTCATTACATGTTGAAATGGAAACACTTTGAATAACTGGGGTCTAAACTGCAGGTTGCTTGAATATCTGCTCTTTGTCTTTTATTTTTTGAACTAGTGGCATATTAACCAGTTTGATATAAGCATTCCAAATTGTGTATAAAATCAGCACATTGTACCCCACAAATGTATGAATGTATACATGTATACATGATCTATGTGTTTATGACTTAATAAAAAAAAAGAAAAGAAAAAGCTGGAGTTTTAGTAGAAAATAACTGAGCTGGGGAGAGGGAAATATTCAATTTCAGACTATTCTAGCCTTTCTGTCCAACCTAAGGAGGAGAGACAAAAACTGAGAAACAAGTGAGCAAGATACGTACGTTTCAAATTTCTATTGGCAAAACATCTGCTAAAAATCCTGTTGGCGAAAGCAACAGTGTAGTCACACTGAAAATCACACTGAAAATCAAAGGGCAGGAAAGTACTTTCTCTATCACGAGGCTAGGGCAGCATATTGAGGCAAGAACATGTATGTAGAACCCTCCAGTGAAGACCTGAAATTAATATAATCTAGCACAGGCACCTACCAAGCCACACACAGAGAAGCACCCGCTACAGAGGGCACAAAAATCATTAAAAAATAGACACTAAAGCTCACTGAGAAGACAACCTAGGGCCTTTTGGTGTGAAGGCAAACTGCTCTAAACACCTTGGGGACTACTGCACTTGACTAGTCTTAAAACAAACAAGCAAGCAAGCAAACAAACAAACAAAAAAACACCTTGGGAGCATCTGAAGCCTTACAATAACACTTCTTGTTTTTACTGATAGCCTATTCAGTTTTTTAAATAGGCCTAGCACATGGATTGTGTGACCAAGACTTAATCAATCAACATATTATATTCTCTTGTCATTATTTTTTTTATGATACGAGCATTACCTATGTAGTTTTAATTAGCATTCCTGGGAGGACAACATTTTGCTCTAATTTTGAGATCTGAACATTAACCTCAGAGGAGTTAAGCAATATGGTCAAGGTCACACAACTACACGCAGTTCTAGAATGCCATTCAGGTCTGTAGGACTCTGAATCCTATGTTCTTTCTGTTTTCCAACATGGGTCTTATGAAAATAAAAAAGTAAGCAATCAGAGTTAATCTGTATTATTGTACAATATATTAGTTGGTATTACTGGGATGAGTTTGTTTATAGGAAAAGATTAAATTACATTTCACATAAGTATATCTTATTTTGGAAAGATTTTTTTTTTTAAAGGGAATCAGGATATATCACCCCTAATTTTGTCACTTTGGTATAAGAATTATTTTGACCTGAAGGCACCTGAAAATGAACAGATGCAAGAGGAGTCTGACTTTTTCTTTCCTGCCTAAAAGAGGGAATAAATTTCCCCTTGTGGAAGTGTCTTGTTTACTCTTACACCAAAAACACAGTAACTTATCCGTGGATGAAGAATGGACATTGAGATGAGTTTGCAGAAGCAAGTGTTACTAAAATACATGTAACCCTTATGTTCTGTTAGTTTCTCCCAGGTATTTCCTAGTCACTTCCCTACAATTTATCATCTATTTAAACCGAGATCCCCTTTCTGTGTTTAAATGGTATACATTATAAATCCCTGAGACTATCCACTTCTTTCGAGTTTTACTTATTTTCTCTAAGTTCTGGAGCACACAGGATATTAATAATAGTTGTGTGAATACTTTTCTGTAAACTTTTCTTTTGTTAGCCTAATTTTCAGGCCCTCAGGTACTAAACTTAGGATAGTAGAGGAATAGTTTTTCCTTCCCAACATTTTCTTATCAAAAAGTTAAAATATAGTACAGCATGCTGAATATAGTTAATAATTGACTATTGTCCATTTTCAGATAGCTGAGTAAATTTCCAATGTTCTTATCACAGAAATGTTAAATATTTGAGGTGATAGGCTAATTGCCTCAATTTTAGTCATTATGTACAGTATTAAAAAAAATCATAGCACTGCTTAGTACTTCCATGAGTATATAGAGCTATAATTTGTCAATATACAATAAAAAGTTAAAATAATACTCAAATTTATTTCTGCTTAAAAGAATTCACTATAATTTGTGTATTTTCTTGGATTTCATTGCTTCTTGGCCTCTTGGCTAAGATCAAGTGTGTTTTCTTAGGTTTTTTTGTTTTCACAGTCCAGCACAGAAAAAATATAAAATAATTAATTTAAAAATTTCTAATATATACTTATAATATTCAGAAATTATAAGAAATGAGCTGATGTTTATAAAATTGTATAGGTGTTGAATAAAGTACTTCTGGTAGGTAAATTAGCAAAGGAGTCTTGGGAATAGATGAGCATTTTGTCTTCCCATCTCTTGGGAAGAGATGAGCGTTTTGTCAGGTTTTCTCTTTTCCTAAAGGTAAAAAACAAGGACTTACAGGATAGAAAGGAATAAGAAGCAATACCATGTATATCATTTATAGAAATTGTAGGCAGTGAGCTCTCTTTGAAGATTTTAAGATCATCTGATAAGAGCAGGGAGCCCTGTTCTGGATTTTGAGCCAAGAATTAGTGAAATGGTAGAGTAGAAGCTTATTCCTCAATTTGGATCTCTCATGGAGCACACTGGAATTCTCTAAAGAGCTGATGGACTTCAGACCCTTTATCACGTGGCACTGCCTTTATTTCTTTGCCTGTGGCTTGAGTATTATGGAATTATTTTTAGGAAATAAAAACTAGGGAGCTCATGAAAAAAGATTAGGTCTGGGGTGTCTCCTTCATTTCCCACTTAAGTGTTAGGGAAATGCTCAGCTCCATTCTGAGATCCTAGAAAAAGTGGCTCTTTATCCCTTTGTTTTTCTTTTCTTCCTCTGTTTTTGTCTAGTTGTGACCCTGCACTGTGAAGGGAATAAGGCCTTGTGCGCTTATAGAATAATGACTGATGAAGTTGAGTTGTGAAGAAGGAAGGATCTGCCCTCCCCATGCTGAGGTCACCCACTAACACTCTGTACAGCCATCAATTTCCCTAGAAATGTACCATTTCTACCCCTACCTCTTCCTGTATCCATTTTTTATCAGATTGCTCTTCTTTTCTTTCCATTCCACTTTTTAAAGAAAGAGTTAGTGTTGTTCTCTAGTGATGCACATAGGGTCAAAGTTGTGAAATCTTAAAACCAGAAAAAAATAATGGTTTTGGGCATTAAGCTTCAGGTAGCTGTGGAAATGCCTGCTTTTTAAAAATTAATAAGGGAATAATAGGGATGAAAACCCAGGCAACAACCTAGGGTCAAAGTTTGGTCATACATTGGGTTTTTAAAGGAATCATAAGCAGTTGTTGGCTGAGCTTCTACAGACGAGTCCTTCTGGGACCTGCCTCTTGACCTTCTGGATTTTTGGTTTAGCACACTTTTTCATACCATTGTTTAGTTATTTGAGAAGTGGTAGTCGAAGGGAAAGAAAAGAGGTTGGATGAGAAATCTTGACTTGCAATGAGACAAAAATTGGAAAAGTGACTCCCATAGAAAGATTTTTCATTCCAGCACCTCAAACTTGATACAGTGATTTTTTAATGAATTTTCAACCAATTTATTTATTTTTTAAGTTACATGCAAAAAAAAAATTCACTCTGCAGTTCTGAATATTTTGACAAATGCACAGAGTTGTGCATTTACCACCATGATCTACCTAACAATTCCTTCACCTCCCAAATTCTCTCCTGCTGTCTGTTCCTTCATCATTTCCAGTCTTTGTCAATTACTAATCTGTTCTCTGTCCCTATAGTTTTACATTTTCCAAAATGTCATGTAAATATAATGGTAAAGTATATATACTATAATTTTGAATCCAGCTGCTTTTGCTTCAGAGAATACATTTGAGATTCATTCATTTGTTGCTTGGGTTAATAATTTATTTATTTGGAGACATAGTCTCTGCCCTGTTGCCCCATGTAGAGTGCAGTAGCATCATCATAGCTCACTGCAACCTCAAACTCCTGGGTTTAACTGCTGTCTGTCTCAGTCTCCTAAGTAGCTATGACTACTGACTAATTTTCTTTATTTTTGGTAGAGATGGGGTCTCACTCTTGCTCAAGCTGGTTTTGAACTACTGAGCTCAAGCAACCCTCCTGTCTTGGCCTCCCAAAGTTCTAGGATTACCAAAGTGAGTCAACATGCCAGCCTATTCTTATTATTTTTGTTGAGTAGTATTTCATTGGGTCAAATCTTTCTCTGCTTATTCATTCACAAGTTGAAGAGCATTTAGGTTGCTTTCAGTTTTTGCAGTTATGACCAACCATGACATAAATATTTGCATATAGCTTTTCATGTGCATATCAGTTGTCATGTCCTTTGGGTAAATATCTAGGAGTGGGATTGCTAAGTTATTAGATTCCTGTTGCAGCTACAACTAATTACCACAAATTTAGTTGCCTAAAATAATACACATTTCTTCTCTTATAGTTCTGGAAATTCAGAAGTCTAAACTGGGTAGCAGGCCTGTTTTTCCTTTGGGAGGAGAGATCCATTTTCTTGCCTTTTCAGCTTCTAGAGGCTGTCCACATTGCTTGGCTGGTGTCCCTGAATAATTTCAACTTCTGCTTCTGTGGTCACATCTCTTTTTGTGACTTTGACATTCATGTCTCCCTCTTAATAGGGCCACTTGTGATTACATTTGGCTCACCCAGATAATCCAGGATCATCTCCCCATCTCAAGGTACTTAATCACACCTTCAAAGAACCTTTTGCAAGATAAAGTATTCACAGGTTCTGGGGACTTGAAACAACAGGATCATATAACAAGTGTACATTAACTTAATAAACAATTGCCAAATTGATGCTTCATAAAAAAAGTATTTCCATGCTCTAATTTTTTGCTAATATTTACAGGTGTGTTAATAAAACAGAGCTCTTATTTATTAGAGTTTTTTCAGCAGTTGGAAATATTTTGCTATATGTAAGAGAAAACCCAACAAATATTGGCTTAAGGAAAAAGGAGTAATTGGCTTATGTAAATAAAAAAATCTAAGGCTGAAGTTTTGCTTCTGACATTGCTGAATGTAGTACTCAAACATTGTTGTAATTTAGTTTTTCTCTCTCTATTGCAGTGATTCTCAACCTGTGGGTCACGACCCCTTTGGGGGTTGAATAACCTTTTACAAGGGTCACCTAAGACCATTCTGCATATGGTCCATATTTACATTATGATTCATAACAGTAGAAAAATCACAGTTATGAAGTAGGAACAAAAATAATTTTATGGTTGGGGTCACTACAACATGAGGAACGGTATTAAAGGGTCACAGCATTAGGAAGGTTGAGACCCACTGCTCTATTGTATTTGCATCTTTCAAAGGCGCCATGTGTTAGCAAGATGGAGACGGCAGTAGCTTGCAGTGTTATATTCTCTTAAACTCAAATTCCTGGATGTTATGTTCTCTTAAGCTCATAATTCCCAATTATGTCTCAGTATTTTCATCAAACATTTCTCTGCTTCTGATTGTTGTCATTGAGTCACATGTCATCCCTGAACCAGTCACTCTGGATGGAGAATATTAATACACAGTCAGATGTGTAGATTGGTCTATGTCAGAGGATCTGCTCCTGAGCTGTATTAGAAACTTAATCTTAGAACTGCAAATGGAAAATGAATTAGAGATGGGCCTCAAACAGAAAACAGAGGCTATTTCTAGGAGATTATAGGAATGTTGGAGATACCCTCTGCAAGCACCCACTCTGGTTTTCCAGAACTTTAGAATGAATTCTACTTTAAGAAATTTACTTTGGTTCCAAGTGTGTTACCATTTTATATTCAATTATATCATCTAAGTTTTCTTTTGTTTTTCTTTTTCTATTTCAGGTTAATATGAGGGTACAAAGAAATAGGTTATGATTTTTGCATTTGTTAGGTAGAGTCCCTCTTATAATTGTGTCACACCCCCAAGAGATCTACCATACCACCCAACATCGTGCCTGTTATGTGGGAGCACACCTGTCCCCCTCTCTCATCCCCTCTCCCGCTTCTCTTATTTCCCTTCCCTTTACCTTGAATTGATTTGGGTTTTTCTCTTCCGTGGGCATGTATAAGATTGCCTACTGGCTTCATATTACTATTTGAGTGGACTGGATACTTGCTTCTCCATTCTTGTGATACTTTACTAAGAAAAATGTGTTTCAACTTCATCCAGATTATATATAAATGAATGTATTTATATATTCATTTGTATTTCATCCAAAATATATAAAGTCCTCATCTTTTTTAATGGCTGAATAGTATTCCATGGTATATAAACTGCAGTTTGTTATTCTACTCCTGGGTTGGTGGGCTTTTAGGTTGTTTCTGCTTCTTGGCAATTGTAAATTGAGCTGCAAGAGTTTTCCTGTTGAGTTAGAAGGGAGCCTGGCAATCAGGGATATGCTGAAACCGGCTTATGCAGGCTCACACTCATGGCCGTTTGATGGACCTTTCAATTACTTCATGCTGTTAGCTCGAAACAGGCCACATTGGCAAATGTTACACCCCAGGATTTTTTCCCCTAGAGTGATGGTTGCTAAACATTCACTCATACAGCTTGGCTGATAGCCAATATATAACTGTATACAATAAATATGATATGATTATGTTAATAATTTAAAATTAATTCATAACATAATTTTAATAGAAATCAAGAGACAGAAGATACTACTACGTGTGTGTCTTTTTTGTGTGGTGTTTGTAAAAAAAAAAGTAGGCTTCACGGAGGAGAGGACAGCTTGTGTTAGACGCTGCCTTGAAAAGAACACATCATTTTGAGCCTGTGGCTTATGGTTTTTACTTTGTGTCCTATACAAGAAAGTTTTCCATTTCCAGGAAATACATTTTCTCCTAAAAACATCATAATTTCTCACATTAGCTTTTGTATAGGGCATAAGATAGAGGCCAACAGTCTTTTTTATTTTTTCCAGAGCCCACACTGAGATTATCAAAAACTCTCCTCTGAACACCAAGGTATTATCACCAAATGCTGCTTATTCTCCATTCCTTTCTTCTCTCCTTCTCAATTCCCAGCACTAGTTCTGTTAAATTCATGAGTCTTCAGACAGCGTAAGAGCAGAGGTCTTACAGTCAAAACCACCTGCACGTCTGGTTTGGCAGTGCGTCCTGCTGTGTAGTCTGATCCACCACCAGCTGCTCTGATGCTAGGTCATTGATCTGGGTACCCTTTCCCCCCGAGGAGCATGTAGGCACTCCTGAAATACTAGCTGAGCAAGAAGTGTTCATTTTAACTTCAACAGAATCTATGCAGATATTCCTTTAAAAAAATGCATTTTGCTCTCACACCTTGTACATTGAAACCCTACCTCAGTTCCTCAGATTGTCATCTCCTGAGTTTTATTCCACCCTTTCTCTTCTTGGGATCAGCTGAATAAGAAAGATAATTTTCTCCCCAAGAAGAGTTTCTGTGTCTCAAGCCTCATAAGATCTCATGTAATTTCATGCCAGTTCTCTCTGAGGGCACTTGCTTCAAGATGTACACCATGGAATACTATGCAGCCCTAAAGAAAAATGGAGACTTTACCTCCTTCATGCTTACATGGATGGAACTGGAAAATGCTCTTCTTAGCAAAGTATCTCAGGAATGGAAGAAAAAGTATCCAATGTACACGCCCTTTTATGAAACTAATCTATAGCTCTCGAGAGTCTTGAAGTTTAACCTTCAAGTGTCAAATAAGGTAAAGGGAAAAAATGTCTCTAGAATAACAAAGAACCCAAACAATCAATCTTCTTTCTATGGTGATGTATCATTTTAGCCTTATTCCAATCCAGCTTGAGCATCTGCTCTATAGTGACTCCTTGAATAACAGCAGCTATCATTTATTGAACACTTACTGTAACATTCTCCTAAGCCCTTTGTAGAAAATCCTGATAATAATATAAATCCTGATATTTCAAAAGACAAAACTGAAGTTTGTGTTGAAGTTACAATTCCATCAAAGCAATTTAACTCCAAAACCACGTACTTGCCACTTAGCCATACAAAGGCAGAGATGACATCTTATTCACCTTTGTATTTCTAGTTTTCTGCACACTCTAAATGTTTACAGAATATGTAACTTATTCCTAATTTGTCTTCTCAAATTCCAATTAGCAAAACAGATCTTGTAATCTGTTGTGGCAACTACTTGATTCTATAAAGAAATATTAAAAGCCTACCCTTTTAAGTAAAGTACTTAAAGATAGCACTATGATCAAATTAGGATGAGAAAAATTTATCTGTCAGTTAAAGGTTACCAAGATAACGAAAACATGGACATCATCTGAATTTGAGGTTAAATTTCCTAGTATATACAAAATAGGGTTAATAATTCAGAACCTCCAGGTATGGAAAGGAAATAGGAAAACTGTAGACTAGAATAAAATAAAGTCTAACATATCACTTAAGAAGTTTGACATACAATAACACAACCCTCTCTAGCCTAAACTTGATCTCCAGGTTAGTCTCATTAGTCTCATATGAATGAATCTTCTCTCTCAGAGTTAGACAACTTCTGTATTTAGAAAATGGTAGGAAAAAAAATTAAATCATGAAGTAATCGTTGGCCACACTATTAATATGTAACCACCAGTGAGGGAAAAGGAGTATAATTGACAGCAATTCTGTCAATTGCTCACATTTTGACAACTTGCTATAAATGGTAACTATAATAACTGAATTCCTATAAGCATAAAATATCCTTCTTCAACAAAAGTAGTTTTTATATTTCTACCACATGAGCTCTAAATCTTTGGTACTCTGGCTAGGGGAACAAAAGTTAAAAGCCAATGTCCTATAAATATAATGTATATATTTTTCCTTTCAATTAAGTGCAGTTAATTTCTACTATTATGTCTGGCACCTGTAATGTGTTTTACATCAGAGTTAGAAGGAGGAGTTTAAAATCCTTCCAACAATGAGATATAATTAAATATAGTTCAGCTAGGGGAGCAACTATGTAACAAAACTAGAGAAAGCCAATGCTTTTGAGTTTAACAAAATAGTAAATTGCTCAAAAAACCCTTAAGTTATCATAGTCAAATCAACCTACTGGTATATTTAAAAATTACAGAAGACTGACAATAGTAAACATGACAACAATCCATACCACACTTGTGGAAATAAAGATTAAGTGGCCAACACAAGTTGGCTGAACATAAAGTATCACTCCAAAGGCTCACTTTGAAATCTGAGTGGTACATATCTTATACCATGAACTTTATAAGGTCCTAATGTAGTCTCAAATAAAAGATTAGCGATTAAATGTGTCTTCATGAATAATGGTAAACAAATAATGGCAAACAAATTCTAATGATTAGAATTTATATTAACCAATGAGACTAACAACCAAGTTGAAGTAACATTAATGAAGAAAACTAGACACATAATAAAAGACTGATCTAAATTTCTTAGAACAATGAATAACAAAGACTGATTCCATTGTCTGAAATAGATAGTATAGTGTACTGATAAAAAATGACAGAAAACAGGTTTAGTAAACTATTTTGCATAATTTTAAGCAGGAAAATCATCAGACTAGAAAGAGGAAATGAACATTAGTAAGACACTGATAGTGACATTCAAGATAGAAGACAGTACAAACCAAAGAGGAAAAAAAAAAGAGACAAACAGATTAATCCATGAACGGTATTATAAAAAACTAACTAGCCTATGGGCAGGGATAATCTTATAACACATTACCATGCAAAAAAAAATTTCAGAAAATTCAAGAACTATATATCAAATGAAATCATTTTATAAAAATCCAGAGGAAATAGTATAGTAGGTGAATATTTACAAGTTCTATGGGCAGAAAAGAATTCACTGAGCACTAAGGCAATGAAAGACTAAGTAGGGATGGATATGATTTAAGAAGAATAGTCAGAAAACAAAAAGAGCTGTTGAATTTTAAAACACAATAGCAAAACAAAAAGTTCAATAAAAATTGGAAGATAAAGCTAAGGAAATCTCTCACAGAGTAAAAGCAAAGAAGTGAATAATGGAAGAATGGGTAAGAAACATACAGAACCTATAAAGGAATTCAGGGTCCAAATAAGAGAAGTTCCAGAAAGTAAGAGCAAAGTTAGTAAAGAAATCAATGATAAAATAATGAAGAAAATTCCCCAGAATTTAAGAACCTACATTTTCAGAGTAAAAGAGCCAAATGGTCTATGTCACTAAACACAAAGGAAAGAAAATTAAAACCACAATGACATACCACCTTACCCCAATTAGGACGGCTTTTACTAAAAAGTTCAAAATAACAGATGCTGACATCAATGCAGAGAGAAAGCAATGCTCATACACTGTTAGTGAGACCACAAATTAGTACCATCTCTATGGAAGACAGTAAAGCGATTTCTCAAAGAACCAAAAATAACCTACCGTTTGACATAGCAATCCTACCACTGGGTAGTTACCAAAAGGAAAAGAAGTCATTTTACAAGAAAGACATCTGCACTTAAATGTCTGTAGCAGCACAATTCACAATTGCAAAGATGAAGAATCAACCCAAGTGACCATCAATTCGTGAGTGGATTAAGAAAATGTGGAATATGTATGCTAGCTATGGAATACTACTCAATCATGAATTAGAATAAAAAATTTCAAAAAGCTGGATGGAACTGAACAACCATTATCCTAAATGAAGTATCCAAAGAATGGAAAAACCCACTCCACATGTACTATTAGATTAAAACTAACTGAAAAGCACACATATACACAGAGAGAAGTAAAATTCAATGGAAATCAAGCAGAGAGGAGTGGGGCAGAGGGGATGGGCAAACATCTATCTAATGGGTACAGTGAAAACTATCTGGGTAATAGGCACACTTATAACCCTAACTGAAGCATAACAGAAGTGACCTGTGTAACTAAAATCATTTGCACCTCCACAATATTTTGAAATAATTTTTTTAAAACTCTAAAATAGCAAAAATAAATTCACACCATGCAAGGTTCATCATCATTAAATTATGAAGTACCAGGGGCAACAAAAATATTCTAAAATTTCCAGAAATGAAAAATAAAAACAAAACTAGGTTCACATTAACACTTTGATATTGTAAAATGTATATTTATTCTTTGTTTCCTACCATACAACTCCTAAAATCCTTAGAAGTCTCCAAAGAGATGTCCCTGTATATGCTAATAATTGACTGATTATTGGAACCCCAGGATAACCAATTTGGAATCTTCAGCCCACTTGTATACACCTGACCACCAGGGAGGGGAAAGGGGCTGAAGGTTAAGTTGATCACCAATAGGCAGTGATCTAATCAATCATACCTATGTAGAGAAGTTTCCATCAGAGCCCACAAGGACAAAATTTGGATGAGTTTTCAGATAGGTAGCTGAACATGTGGATGTTCCTGGAGCATGGGATGCTCAGAGAGGACATGGAAGCACCATACCCCTTCCTACAGAACCCCCTATGCATCTCGTCATCTGCCTCCTTTGTAATATTCTTTATAATAAACTAGGTACATGCATGTAACTGTTCCTCTTAGTTTTGTGAGTCACTCTAGCAAAGTAATCAGACCCAAAGATAGGGTGATGGGACCCTACCTTGAAGCTGGTTGGTCAGAAGTTCCAGAACCCCAGACTTGTGACCAATATCTCAAGGAAGGGAGCAGTCTTACTGGACTGAGCCCCTAACCTGTGGGATCTAATGCTATCCTCAGTTAGATCATGTGAGAATTGAACTGGAGAGCATCTATTTGGTGTCCACTTAAGAAGAGATTGCTTGTTTGGCATGTGAGGAAAAACTTTCTCACACTTGGTCACAGAAGTCTTCTGTGTTGACTATTGTTGTATGAGAGCAAAGGAAATAAAAGTTTGCATTTTTTCCACTTTCAAGTACATACTCAAGAATTCAGAAATTAGAATAAATTTGTATTTGCCATAGTAACATTAGGAAGCTATGAAAGCAATGGAATAAAACAATTAAGATTCTGAAGGCAAATTGTTCCCAATCTAGAATTCTATACCCAGCCAAAGTCAGAACCTGCCATACAGTAAGCACTCACTAATTTTAGCTACCCAAAACACACATTATATGATTATCAACCAATAATTTGATATTCTAAATAAATAATGCAAAAATTCTTAATACAGACTCTTACTTCTACCTCAAAAAAAAAAAAATGAGCCAAGCAAAGCACATGTATCTAAAACTCAAAGGAAGAAAATGAAAGTGGTAAATACGAACTTAAACATTTAATCTTACTATTATTTTTATTACAAATTAAAAGGTAATTTTCTCATATATTGAAGTGTAAAATATTTTTAAATTATAAAAATTAATATGAAGATATTATAAAACAGACAATCTCACATTATTTTAGGAAAATAAAAGGTGATGTAATGCTTCCAAAAAGGAAAATTTCAACCTTTATTTTAAAAGTTTGGCTCTTCTCTAGGATTTGCTTCAAAATAACATCTCAGAGTTAACAACTCAGGTTGTAGAGGGCACAGATAACTATAAACTGTTGAGCGTGAGAGATGTGTACATCAAGTTTATTATAGAAATAGTCTTTCCACTTTTGAATATGCTTAATATAATTCTTGATAATAAATTAACATCTTTCTAATCTAGCATTTGTCTATATGCACATTTTGTAATAAAACACATGTGAAATTCAATAAAATTTAAGACAAAAATTTTCCCCAAGTATACCTACAATAATATATAGTCATATGCCACATAATGACATGTCAGCAAACAAAAAACCACATAGATGATGGTGGTCCATAAGGTTACAATGGAACTAAAAAATTCCTATTGTCTAGTTATGCCACAGCCTTGATAACATTATAGCACAATGCATTACTCACATTTGTCGTGGTGCTGCTATAAATAATGTTGCTGCTGGCTTATGTACTTACTATATTTTTCATAGTCATTTTAATATATACTACCTCTAGTTACTAAAAAAAAAAAAAAGTTAACCGTAAAACAGCCTCATGCAAGTATCCTTCAGGAAATATTCCAGAAGAAGGCACTGTGGTCATAGAAGATGACAGTTCCATGCGTGTTAATGCCTCTAAAGATCTTCCAGTGGGAAAAGATGTGAAGGAAGAAGACAGGGATATAAAAAAATCCTACCGCTGTGCAGGCCTAGACCAATGTATTTAAATCTTAGTGGTTAACAAAAGCATTTGAAAAGTTTTTTAAAATTAACAGAAATAAATTTTATTTATATAATAAAGATATTGAAATGTTTCAGATGTTTGGCCCTTTCAAATCTCATATTGAAATTTGATCCCTAGTGCAGGAGGTGGAGCCTATTAGGAGGTATTTGGGTCTAGGGGGTGGATCCTTCATGAATGGCTTGCTGCCCTTCCTTGCAACAGTGAGTGAGTTCTCCCTTTATTATAATAGTTCACTGGAAAGCTGTTCTTTTAAGAGTCTGGGCATAACCTCCTCTCTCTCTTGCCCTATGACACTCCTGCTCCCCCTTCTTAGCCTTCTGTCTTGATAGGAAGTTCCCTAAAGCCCTCACCAAAATCAGATGCTGGTATGATGCTTCCTGTACAGTCTGCAGATTCATAAGCCAAATAAACTTTTCTTTATAAATTACCCAGCCTCGGGTATTTCCTGCAGAGTAAAGCAAAATGGACTAATACAGAAATAAAGGAAAAAGCACTTAATATAACTGTACAATGTGTTCCTAAGCTAAGGGTTACTATAAGAGTCAAATAATTTCAAGTTTATAAAGTAAAAGAAGTTACAATATTTTCTACTGTTACCTTATTATTAAAAAAATTTATAAATGTATAATAGCCTAAGTGCACAGAGTTTACAAAGTCTCCAATAGTGTATAGTAATGTTGTAGGCCTTTATATTCACTCCCCTTTCACTTATAGTGAGTGAGCAGTATTCAGGCCTGCAAGCTCTATTTTTGGTAAGTGCCTTACATAGGTATACATTTTTTTTTTAATTTGGTAGAGACAGAGTCTCACTTTATTACCCTTGGTAGCATGCTGTGGTATCACCTAGCTCACAGCAACCTCCAATTCCTGGGCTTAGGCGATTCTCTTGCCCCAGCCTCCCAAGTAGCTGGGACTATAGGCACCCACCACAATGCCCAGCTATTTTGTTGTTGTTGTTGTTGCAATTTGGCCAGGGCCAGGTCTGAACCAGCCACCTTCGGTATATGGGGCCAGCACCCCACCCACTTAGCCACAGGCACTGCCCTATCTTTAATACTGTACTTTTACTATACCTTTTCTATGATTAGGTACAGTTAGATGCACAAATACCATTGTATTGCACTTGGCTACAATATTCATTAGCAAACCTAACATGCTGTGCAGGTTTGTATCCTAGGAGCAATAGGCTATACAGTATATACTAGGTATATGGTAGATTATACCATCTAGGTTTGTGAACATATTAGATGAAATTGAAAGAGAGGAAGCCAACAACTTAATGGATAATCTCAAGCAACTGGAAAAGGAAGAGCATTCCAAACCCAAACCCAGCAGAAGAAAATAAATAACCAAAATTATGGCAGAATTAAATGAAACTGAAAACAAAAGTATCATTCACATCAACAAAACCAAAATTGGGTTTTTGAAAAGATTAACAAAATTGATAAACATTTGGCCAACCTAACCAGAAATAGAAAAGTAAAAACTCTAATATCATCTATCAGAAATGATAAAGGAGAAATAACAACAGACACTTCAGAAATTCAAAAAAATCCTCAACAATTACTACAAAAATCTCTACTCCCAGAAATATAAAAAACTGAAGGAAATGGACCAATACCTGGAAGCATGCCACCTTCCTAGACTCAACCAGAAAGAATTAAAAATCTTAAATAGACCTATATTAATCACTGAAATACCATCAACAATATGAAATCTCCCAAAAAAGAAAAGTCCAGGACAAGATGGCTTCACATCCAAATTCTATCAAACTTTTCAAGAGGAACTAGTACCTATATTATACAACATTTTCCAAAGCATAGAAAAAGAAAGAATACTTCCCAACACACTCTGTGAACCAAATCACCCTGATCCCCAAACCAGGAAAGGATCCAACAGAGAAAGAAAATTATAGACCAATATAATTAATGAATATTGATGCAAAAATATTCAATAAGATCTTAGCAAACAGAATTCAACAACATACAAAAAAAAATTATACACCATGATCAAGTCGGTTTTATTCCAGGGTTACAGGGTTGGTTCAACATATGCAAATCCATAAATATAATACATCACATCAATAAAATAAAAAACAAAGACCATATGATTGTGTCTCAGTTGACACAGAAAAAGCCTTTCATAATATCCAGCATCCTTTCATGATCAGAACACTTAAGAAAATAGGCATAGAAGGGACATTTCTTAAACTGATTGAGGCCACCTACAGCAAACCCACAGCCAATATATTGAATGATGTAAAACTGAAAACATTTCCTCTCAGATCAGGAATGAGGCAAGGATGCCCACTGTCTCCACTGCTATTCAGCATAGTAATGGAAGTCTTAGCCATTGCAATCAGGCAAGAGAAGGTTATCAAGGATATACAAATAGGGTCAGGGGATACCCTACTGTCAAACTGTCACTCTTTGCTGATGATATGATCCTATGCCTGGAAAATCCCAGGGACTCAACTATAAAACTCTTAGAAGTGATCAAGGAATAAATATAGCAGTGTCTCAGGATACAAAATCAACACTTACAAGTCAGTGGCTTTTATAAATGCCAACAATAGTCTAACTAAAAATACAGTCAAGGATTCTATTCCTTTTACAATAGTGCCAAAGAAGATGAAATATTTGGGAATTTACCTAAGAAAGGACATGAAAGATCTCTATAAAGAGAACTATGAAACTCTGAGAAAAGAAATAGCTGAATATGTTAACAAATGGAAAATAATACCATGCTCATGGCTGGGAAGAATCAACATTATTAAAATGTCCATACTACCCAAAGCAATCTACAGATTTACTGCAATCCCTATTAAAGCACCATTGTCATCTTTAAAGAACTTGAAAAAATAGTACTTCATTTTATATGAATCAGAAAAAACCTCAACTAGCAAATACATTACTCAGAAATAAGAACAAATCAGGAGGTATCACATTACCAGATTTCAGGCTATCCTGTAAATCTATAGTGATCAAAACAGCATGGTATTGGCACAAAAACAGAGCAGTAGATTTATGGAACAGAATAGAGAACCAAGAGATGAGCCCAGCTGCTTATCATCATTTGATCTTTGACAAGCCCATCAAAAATATTCAGTGCAGGAAAGACTTCCTATTTAACAAATGGTGCTGGGTGAACTGGCCGGTGATCTGTAGAAGACTGAAACTGGACCCCTAACTTTCACCATTAACAAAATTTGATTCTCACTGGATAAAGATTTAAACTTAAGACATGAAACTATAAAAATACTAGAAGAGAGTGTAGGGAAAACACTGGAAGAAATTGGCCTGGGAGAATATTTTATGAGGAGGACCCCCGCCCAGGCAAGTGAAGCAACACAAAAAAACATTACTGGGATCTGATCAAACTAAAAAAGCTTTTGCATAGCCAAGAGCATAGTCAGTAAAGCAAACAGACAACCTTCAGAATGGGAGAAGATTTTTGCAGGTTATGCTTCTGAAAAGGTCTGATAACTAGAATCTGCAGAGAATTCAAGAAAAGAACAAATGACCCCATTTCTATGTGGGCAAGAGACTCAAACAGAAACTTTTCTAATGAAGACAGGCGCATGGCCTTCAAACACATGAAAGAATGCTCATCATCCTTAATCATCAGAGAAATGCAAATCAAAACCACTTTGAGATATTATCTAACTCCAGTAAGAGTAGCCCACATTACAAAATCTCAAAACTATAGGCTGGCGTGGATGCGGAGAGAAGGGAACACTTCTACACTGCTGGTGGGAATGCAAGATAATATGACCTTTTGGGAAAGAAGTTTGGAGAACACTCAAGGAACTAAAAGTAGACCTACCATTCGATCCTGCAATTCCTCTACTAGGTATATACCCAGATGATCAAAAATTATTTTACGACAAAGACATTTGCACCAAACTAGGTTTGTTTTGTGCAATCCCAAGACCTATATTAAAGGTGTATTTGGATTTAATACGAAAATGGAGTTTTTAAAAGAACTTTTAGAAAATATAGTGGGCTGCCCCAGAGGCACCACGTTTTTTATAACCAAAAGTACTCAGTAGAGACTAACAACCACCTACTTAGGAGATATTCAATATATATATTCAAATATCAGAAAGGAGAATGGGAGAGGAAATTATAAGAATTTATTCAGGACCAACACTACAGAAAAATACAAAATATAACCCCAATTTTTAAAAATTTAATATTTATGCAGATAAAAGTTAACATAGTTGCTCTGAGACTGTCATCTGTAAAGAAGCCAGCTTGCAAATTTGTCCTTTGGATGGGGTCTCGAAAATCAGATTCAGGAAGAGTTACCACCACTCTGCAACTGATAAGAGTTACCTAACCTGTACAATCACTGCATATAAAGTACTGTGTCCAAACTAACCAGCCTCAAATACAAACCTTGGGCACTGAATCTCTCCTGTTTCCTACTAGACAGCACCTCACATGTGCAGTCATAATTCAATGCTAGAGGAAGTAAGTGCCTCTTGTGTGATTCTAGTAGGAAAAGACTCTTGGCAATCTGTGCCTGGTTTCCTCTGGCCTTTGCCCCATGAATCTTTCCTTTACTAATTTTGTTTTCTATCCTCTCACTAGACTAAATCATAGCCATGGTTACAACTCTGTGCTCAGTCTTTGAAGTCTTTCTTTAGAGCCACTGAACCCGGGGCAGTTTTGGGTTCCCCCTACCCAGGATTGTTGCACAATTTGCTATAAAATGAAGTAAAATTAACAAAACGATGTCTAGGATTTTTACAGAGAATAACTTCTAGAATATTTCCAATATAATAATAAGCAAAGAACTCTCCTATGAGTTATAGTCCAACACACTGAGACTGCATTAGGCTTTGATAACACAACTGATAGTCCCTGTTGTCGGGCAGTTTATAGTCTCATTACGGAAAAGCACTGGTTGAATAACTTAAACGCAACTTAGAAAATTAAAAGTACAGAAAATATTTTCTATAGATAAAAATTGAGATATAAAAACAGGGAACAAATTTTTTAAGATAGTCTGTGATTAAGTACAAAATACCAATGGGTGATTGCTTTTCATATTCAGAGAAAGTGAGATTCTAGACTTTGGCTGCCCAATCTTGCTAGCCACAAGTGGCTATTTAAATTTGAATTTAATTAAAATTAAATCAAGTTAACTTCTGCTCCTCAGTCACCCTAGCCAAATTTCAAGTGCTCAGTAGTTTTGCATGTGGCTAGTAGTCACTATACTGACAACACAAATTACAGGGCATGTATATGACAGCAGAACGTTCTATTGAACAATGCTGTTCTAAAAGGTTGAGATGACCAAGGCAGCCTCAAATGCTTTCCACAACAACAAAAACTGAGACAACTAAAATGTCTATCAATATAGAAGCCATTCCATACATTAAGCTGTTGATATGCTACAGGACATGCAACCTTCAAAAACTGTAAGTTACATAGTTTTCACCTAAATGAACATGGCCATTATGGCCACAACATCTTAATGAGCAAAGAATACAAATTGCACAGGAATGTGTACAACATAATGTGTGTGTTTGAGTTTTGGGGTGAACACACAAATACTTGTACACACTACTATATTGTTCGGATATTTACGTATCACTATTACATATTTAAAGACTATTACTTTAACTGAAAAATGTTATTTTAATAAAATTCCTTTCAGCAATGGTTGAGTAAGTAATGAGACTGAACTAGCTGTTAAATGACTGGAAGACAAGGTACTAGTCTGAAGAGCAGGGAGGAAGCAGATACGTCAGGCACAGCACCCAGCAGAGAGGCCCAGTGGAGAAATGAGAATGGAGGGCAGATTTCCAAAGGCAACATTGATGCCAAGGAACAGAGTTTGATCATGCTTCTCCCCAGCCTTCCAGACCAGCTTGTTTTTCAAGGCACATCTATTCCTTACTCCCGTCCCTTGAACACTGAATATGTTCCTCCTTTTATTAACCTGATGGTTCAACCATTATTTACATGCTGAAATGCTTTTGACCACAAAAATAATGTTTAAGGAAGACAGGGTAATTGTTTGCCCCTTTCTAGGCAAAGAATAAGTACTGTTTGTCACTGTAACTTTGCACACACCTTTATTCTCATACACTTTGGGTCACAGTTACTCATTCTCACACACTAGCCTGTGAATCAGCCTGTGAAGGCCTCACAGATGGTGGCCTTGTTCTTCCTGCACTGGCCCAACTTCACAAATATAATAAGCACTCAGTAAGTAAGAACTGAACTGAATAATTGAAAAAAGAAGAAATGGTTAATGAAGTATATGTACTGAGATTGGCTACTTACACCATCAAAAAAGTCTGCCAGATATTCCATCACCTTCTTACCACCTGCTTGAAAATTCCATTTGAAAAATTATTACATTTTAAGACAGTGTCTCACTCTGTCACCCTGGGTAGAGTGCCACCATGTCATAGCTCACAACAACCTTGAACTCCTGGGTTTGTGCAATCCCCTTCCCTCAACCTTCTCAGTAACCAGGACTATTGTCATCTGCCACAATGCCTGGCAAGTTTTTCTTTTTTTAGTAGAGATGGAGTCTCACTCTTACTTGGCTGGCCTCAAACTCCTGAACTCAGGCAATCCAACCCACCTCGGCCTCCCACAGGATTAGATTACAGGCATGAGCCACCACACATAGCCCACGAAAGATTGTTTTTGACCATTTTAGGCTTTTATTCCACTGCAGAGACCATCAAGCCATTTCTAGCCAGGTATAACCAATAGTAAGAGTATTTCTAAATACATGTTCATGTTCAGATTAAGGAATTGAGCAGTGGGAAACTTTACTGCCTCTGTACTGTTTTAACACAGTAGCCACTACCCATATGCAGCTACTGAGCATCTGAAATGTGGCTAGCCGAAATTGTGATGTGCTGTAAAGATAAAATACATACCATATTTGAAAGATTTACTATAGAAAATATATATAAATATTTCAGGAATAATTTTTATGTTGATGACATATTAAAATAATATTAAGGTATATTTGGTTTAAAAAAAAACTACAATTAATTTCATCTATTTGTTCTTACTATTTCTTAAATGACTACCAGAAGATTTAAACCTATATATATAGCTCACATTTTATTTCTACTGAACAGCACTATTTCCTATCCCCTTTTTGTTATCTAAATGTTGTTTAAAATAGACGCGCATGCATGCACACACACACACACACAGACATAACAGTTAATGTCTCTCTTTTCATGCACTTGGGGAATAAAGCATGATGATAGCCCCACATGGGCATGAAATATGTCTGTCTAGCTAATAGCCTAGCATTGCTCCTGAAACATGAGATAGCAGATAAATAACTGTGAAACAAATAAAATGAGCTATAAAAATAAGCTATAATTTTAATAACACATAACTTATTGAGCACTGATTATAAACTAGGTACTGCACTCAGGATTATTTCATTTTATCCACATGATGAATTCAATGAGGTGGGTTCTTTTATGATTCTAATTTTAGAGATGAGACAACAGAGTTGTAACAGAATCTCTAATATATTTTAAAATATGAGAAATAAAACAATTCACTTTAGATAGCCTTTACAGGAAGTTCACACAACTTTCTTCAAATAATAAATCTGTATTGAATGCTTTCTATGGCATGGTGGTATAGCGGGTACTGTGACAACAGAAATCACATATTAATACAACCAAAGCATAAACAGCTATAGACTAAATCCCATTACAAATAAATCCCACTATAATTATTCCCTATGCTACCATAATATTAACAAACCTAACTATTAGCTAATAATCCAGTAACACAAAATTCTTGTCAAAGACTGACAATTAGTTGGAATTCAATGTAAAAAATCTTGCATTTGGATGGTAATTTACAATATTTTTTTCCCGCATAAGATCTTTTAATCCTCACAACACCCCTGAGAGAAGGGTATTATTAGAAGTTGGTGGAATCTTACAAGTACTCAGATTCATTATTTGAACCAAGAAATGGCCCCTTCTCAGGCTTTAATTCATGTTCTGTGGCTTGTCCTATGACTGTCTGGGATTTGGGGGATGGAGGCTGCAGTGAAGAATTTTAGACAGGTCACCTACAAAATTAGTTATGGGTTCCAGATTCCTGGCAGCCTCAGAAATAATGACCTGAGGCTGAACAAGGCATGCAGATGATATAATTTAAAATTTTCTGAGAGGCCCAAAGAGACAGATTCCAACTTACCACTTTTCTTTTTTGGAGGGAGGGCCATTCAGATTTAAAATAAGCCTTCATAGAGAATCATTTCAATAGCAACAATAGGAGCTAAGTTATCTTTACTGACTCCTTTTTGAAAACATGTTTATTAGAGGTCAAACCTTGGTCCATCTTGAAAAATAAAGCAATACTCAGTACACACTAAATGGTCAACTTAATTTTTAACGAGTAAATGACATGGCAAGAATGGACCAGGTACTTGTAAATGCCACATGTCTGGGTATATCTTCATTGGCTTTTGAACAGTTTCAAAGAGCAGACATGAGGATTCATTAGCTCTTAGCACATATGAACCTGCTCCAAAGGCAGCCAAGAGAGTTGCCTAGCAACAGTGCATTTTGCATCTCTCATCATCCCCAAAGATGCTGCAGCAGCAGCAGCTAGGTCAAGCCTCTCATTAGCAACCTGACAAAGAGTTTCTATCTCCCATTTTATAAAATTATTTTTATTTCCAGGTGAAGCTCAAATATCTATGCATTATTCCTACAGACAATGTGTTCCCCTTCCTCTGTTCTGTCTTCTTCCCAACCCCCATTTCAACAGATATCTTTTAATGAACCCATCAAAATACCTGTAACAAAAGCTGGCACTGAGAAATCCAACAGAATTTATATGCCTATTCACATCACTCTAACAGTTCCATATCTTTGGGGTAATAAAAAAAAGCTTTAGAAATAAGGGAGGAAAAGATGGCTAAAATCAAATAATGGGAAGAGAAAAGGACAGTTGTTTAACTTCAAAATACAAAAACTACCCAAATTATTTGCAATGATGTTGCTAATTGCTTTATTTCTTCCTGTCCCAACAAAAAAATTAATCTCAACCATATAACAAAATAGCAAAAAAAGCCCAAAAAAGGGCCAGAGTGGGAATAAACTAAAATAAATTGACAGTTTCTAATCAATATAATCCATTTAAAAGGAACTCTGGTTCCCACCTGAATAACTACATTATAAAGCTTCCCCTCAGATCAATCAATAGCTATACATTCGCTTCATCCACTTCTGAAATATTTCTTAAAATATTCGCCATTCAGCATGGTTGCAATGCAGAACTAAAATACATACTCACATACTCCTCCTTATACATACTAAAGACCATTAACAGAGAATAAAAGCAGCAGATAGACTTTTCACTTAATGTATCCTAAAATGTTTAATCCAGATTTAACACAAACCACAACCACCCTGGTGTGTGAGCTTTCATGCTATCATGAATTTCCTTACGGAAACAATTACAGAATGTGTGTGACATGTCACAAAAGACAAAGTGTGGTCCTAATAGACTCAGATTAAGAATAGTGTAATAAAGAACATTTTAAAGGCGATTGTTACCACACCAAATCAAATTGGGTATTTTTTTAAGTGATCTGAAAGGAATTATGTGACTTTTCCCCCATGCCCCTCATTTTTTTTTTTCTTTGTACAAACAGCAAAAAATGAATCTTCAGGAGAATTTCCCAGAAGGGTGTCATTTACCACTAAAATATTTCATTCCAGCAGTTGAAAGACCATAAAAGGGTGAATGTCCTCCAGAGTCTCTAATAACGGTAATAGATCTTGTGTTACTATTCACAAGTGACCTCTCAGTCAGGCGATTTAATTTTTCCCCCTGCAGCACGGTTGGTTTCACACACAGTGTAATAACAGTTTTTGCACAACAAGACAATTCATCCGATTAGAAGAACTGTGTTAAGTCTTTCATGAACAGCATGTGTCACCACAGCTTCAGCTAGGGTTTGATTTAAGACAACCTAATATACGCATGCATGATTCTTTCATTTTTCTACTGTTTTAAAAACGATTCCTGGACTTTCTTTAGCAGTTTTGCAGACCATTGCCTGAACCCTCCCTGGCTTCAAAAAATAACTAAGAACTCATCAAATAATTCACTGAGTGCTTTAAAACAAGCACCAAGAATTTTCTACCAGGCAATATAAATGCATATAAGTCTTCCCCTTTCTACATGGGTTGAGTAAAATTTCATGAATGTCTTGAAAGGGAAAAAAACATGAAAAAGGACAGAACGGGAATCCTTGATCATTGCAAATACTTTCGTGCTTCACAACATTTCAGCCATGCACCATTACTTATAAAATCAATGCTACATCACCAAGAAAAGCCTTAGCTGTAGTGAATTTTGCTACGTCCATTTCAAACTTAAGGAAAAGTCCAAAATATGTATAAGTGGAAACCAAAGGAAAAGGTATGAAATGAACTGACCTTTTGGCAATCCCTACGACAATAAATGGCTCAGCATCACTCAATGCCCACTAAAACCTAATCCAAAGAACATCTTTATTCACTAAAACCTAATCCAAAGAACAATTCTTATTCTTACACTCATGAGATTAGGAAGGTTAAATCCAAAATTTTGGCAGCAAAGGGCTAGAGAGGTCTCCAGAATTCTAAAGGGCTTCTTTAACCTTACAACCTGTAATTGATGCTGATACCCTTGGCTTGCCCTCTCCATCTCTGAATCTGGGCAGGCTCCATAGGGAGGAGCATCTACATTCTTCCACTACAGGTCTAGGGTGCCTTCACACCTCAAGGCCAAAAGAGATTCTCCTACTGCTCATGGCAAGCCATCTTTAGACTCCTAACACAGCCAAGATGCTTTCTTCTGGTTTCCCTGTTCTGTAGCCTTTAAGAATCCTGCTTCTTTCAGCAGAGCCCTGTACACCCATTCAAGCACCCCATAAGATCAAAGACAATTTTGCAGTATTTTCTTTTGACTATGCAGCCCACATTTTATCCCAGCAAACACTAACATAACTTTTGCTTTGACAAATTCTAGGCATGTGAGCCCATGCCTACATTGCAGTACTCTCTCCTTTGCACCCACCATCACAACAGCTAGTCAGCCCAGCACTCCTTTTCAGAATTTCTCAGGCAGTTACCAATTTACTGTATCTATTTGTCCACCTTAACTACAAAGAAAACATATTAAGCTGGATTGTGAGGAGGGGTGAAGAGAGGTAGGGTATGGACCAAAGTCCCTATCAACGGGCTTAAGGTGGCACTTGTAAGACTTATAGCTCTCCAGAAAATTTCTCCAGGAAATCTTCTCTCTCCTGTTCACTATGCTCTCATTTCCTAACTACCATACCTTGATAAGAGTGAGGGGCTCAGAATTTTTATAGTCATACACCTAGGTTTATTCCTACATGATTATAAGTTCTACTGTGTGTTCTATCTCAAAACCCACTTTAGTATCTCAAGATTTCCACTGAAACTTTTATTTTAAGATTCTGTTGTATAACTTAATCTCCCCTATTGGTCCCAAGAGGGGCGAAATTCTCATCTCCTCCCTGACTGCAAGGCTCTTCAGCACCTTGCTTCCAAATACTTGCCCCAGGTCCCTTCTGGGAATGACTTCCCTCACCCAATACACCCCAGTTTAATATGGAACTGCTTACATTTCTGTTACCCTTCTGTCCCCTTCCACACATCTGTGTCTTTGCATATGCTCTTCTTTCTACCTAGAATGATGACTTCCCTTTCCCCTGCTTCAGGACAACTGTGGGACCCTTAAGATATGTTCCAGGACTACTTATATACTCCCACAATGGCAATTACCATCACATACTCAAGAGCAATTTTTAATGACTCTGTCACCAGAAAGTCTTGTCATTTCTGAAGGCAAAAACTTTAACCCTTTATCTTGGAATTACTATAACCTACCATACTGGAGGTCTGTAATCAACATATGTTGAAGGAGTAAATGAATGACTTGAAAATGCTTGGTATATATAAGCCCTAATAAACACAAGGCACCTATAGTGTTTTAAGCTGATGATAATCCTTAATTATCATTTAATTAATCACACCACTTAATGCAGATCTAGCTGCACCTCTGTCTTTAAAAACTGAATACAGGGGCTCAGTGCCTATGGCTCAAGTGGCTAAGGCGCCAGCCACATAAACCTAAGGTGGTCAGTTCAAATCCAGCCCGGGCCCGCCAAACAATAATGATGACTACAACCAAAAAAAACAGCCAAGCATTGTGGCGGGTGCCTGTGGTCCCAGCTACTTGGGATGCAGAGGCAGGTGACTCGCCTAAGCCCAAGAGTTGGAGGTTGCTGTGAGCTGTGATGCCACCGCACTCTAGCCAAGGGGACAGCTGGAGGCTCTGTCAAAATAAAATTAAATTAAATTAAATTAAAAAACTGAATACAGGGCTGGATGCCCATAGCTCAGTGGTTAGGGCACTGGCCACATCTCCAGGGCTGGTGGGTTGGAACCTGGCCCAGGACTGCTAAACCAGAAAAAAAAAAAGCTGGGCCTTGTGGTGGGTGCCTGTAGTCCCAGCTACTAGGGAGGCTGAGGCAAGAGAATCGTTTAAGCCCAAGAGTTTGAGATTGCCGTGAGCTAAGAGGTCAGCACGTTCTACTGAGAGTGACAAAGTGAGACTCTGTCCTCAATTAAAAAAAAAATGAATAGAATTTGACCCTAAATGCACATAAACAGAGTAAAATGATCCTAGTATAATTATCATTAATAATAATTCACACTACTAGAAATAATGAAGGTAAATAATATTGAATTAGAGAAAAATGTTAAGGAATAAAATTTTATCACTTTCACATACATACTGTAACAAACTAATTAGCCAAGTGCTGCTAAGTACCAGTCCCTACTGATCTGTCTTACTGAATAGATAATTTGATCATTTTTAATTGGCACATTCATTGTACTAAGCAAATGAGCAAATCCAAACTGCCTGAAAACAATAGCTTCAACACCTGCTTATGCTTTAACTCAGTCTGTATCAAATTACCCTGAATCCTAAATTAATATGATTTTATTTATTATGATTTTATGTACTCCAACCTAACCTAAACCCTGTCCCTAGACTCCATAATGTTCCATCTGTTAGCTTGGATAACACATGACAATATTGGAAAATAGTTCATTGGTTCCAGGACAGTAGATGGATACATCTATTTATGTGTTAATTCAATCAGTCAGCAAAACATGTATCAAAGCTCAGGAACTGTCCAAGGTTACTAGGAGGCAAAAACAAGTAAGACGTGGTTTCCCTTGAGAAATTCCTTTATGAATTTTAAATCTAATTGTATCTACTAAAAGTTCTCTGTGAAGAGAACATTCAAGATAACTATAGGACACTTTCACATGCTAAATTTGTCCGTATCTCATTCAGCTTTAGTACAATTTGAGTCTATAATATAATAAAATCGAGATTACATATATTTTTATAGGTTTTTTTTTTTTTTTTTTAGAAACAGAATAAAAAACACAATGGTCTTAAATGCAGAAGTAATCCATTCCCACAAGAATGGCAGTAAGAAAGAATGACAAGACACATGGCCTCCAAAAGTCCAATCAATAGGCCTGCCATATAAAAATCACCCATGTCATTTCTTAACTGCAGGTCTGGCTCTGTTTAGATTGGATCCATGTCTACCCCTCTGAAACAAACTGACTTCAGAACACCCAGTTTCATGACATTAATTGTCCTAAAATTTGTGAAAGAATCTATTATACTCTCTATCGTGGAAAGCTCAAAACTGCCATTGGTAGTATAAAACTCCAATGTGCTCAACAGAACAAAGGGACAACATACATTTCAAAATTTCTAGTAAAAAATATAACACAGTTGTCCAACTTTAAGAATTCTAGAGTTGCTCTTTCACAGAAAACCCACCAAATTATGAACCATCATCTCAATTACAGCCATCAGAAGCTGTAATTGAGACTTTCTGTTACTGGCTTTCTTTGACTCCCCAACAAGAAAATTAATTCTGAAATAGAAGAAAAAAGTACTGCTAGTAAGATTGTGGTTCATAAAGTGAAGTACTAATCCAAGAAATATATTTATTCCACTGGTTGTTCAACAATGGCACTCAAAGAGGATCATGTAAATATCATATATGAAATATAAAAAAATAAACTTCATATGTGATAGAAACAGGCCATCTGGTTCTGACAGTTCATTTCAAAGATGTCCTATTTTAACTTGCATTTGTCCAGCAAGACTTACACAAGAATCACCTACTCCAGGAAACCTTATCTGGCTCCTATTCTGACGTAGCAGCCCCTTTCCAGAATAGCACAACATCCAGAGCTTTGTTACATCTTAGCACTTAGCGCAGGTACACTGCTCATCTTTCCTATGTAGGATGGACTGCCTAATACTGTATTTGTATCCTAAGTTCCATTAAAATGTATGAAGAGATTCTCTGTGACTATTTACTGATAACTAATTCTTTTATGTTTTCAAGATCCCAAATTAACTCCGTATCATGCTGAAACTTTTAAATGTTTCAAACTTAACAACCAAGTTGTAATTTTCTCAAACTTTATGTTATTTTTCAAAATAAAGTGAATATAATCTACTTCTTTATTAAAAAGCATTCCTTCCTTTAATAAAATGTCAGAACTGTCCAATTATGATCATTACAAACAAAAAAAAAATAGTAAATTTTGACCATTAAGCAATAATCCCAAATAGGCATTCAAGATAACAACGTGACATAGTGGACATAGGACATTTTTAACACTGATGCACTTGGACCTCTCAATATCATTTTAATATATGCTTACAGGAGTCATAGCTGTCTATGTGCGCTTATCTGTGTATCTTAAGTGGTTTGTCTGTTTATACAAGGGCCAAGGGAAACTAGCATACTAGAGGAAAAATAACCTCACAAGACTGAATATATGGCCAAACTTCAAACAAACGTTAAGGTTCCTCTCTTAGCATTTTGATTATGAATTACCTGCAAGTGACAGGACCAATTTAAAATTGTGAATCTAGTTTACCCTTTCGAAAATTAACAATTGGTTTAACTAAACGCTATTGAGAGAGAAAACAGCATAGTGGGTAAGAGACTGGAATCTATGTGACATGTTTAAATCTAGCTCTGCCAATCATTACCAGTGTGTCCTTAGGGAAGGTCCTCAAACTCTGTGCCTCAGTTCCTAATCCTAGTAATCCCAACCTCAAAGGGTTGTTTCTCAAAAGTGAATGAGTCAGTTAATACATGTAAATAAAGTGACTAGGATGATGATTGGTACCTAATAAGCATATGTAAATGTGGTTATTTCATTACCTATTAAGTTGCTCAAGTAGATAATGCAGCCTCTAAAAGAGTAGACTACAGTTAAACCTATTTAGCACCAGACACTAAGAATAAAGAAACAATTCATTTCAAAGCATTAACCATTTCTTCAAACTGCCTATAACTGATTTTCCACAGAGTTCAGAATGGGATCAAGCTGTCAAACATTACAAAAACACTCCTGTCTGGGACCTTCAGCACTGTAAGTGAAATCCCTTAATTGAGTATCTTTCTGCAGTGAACCTAAGGTCATGAATCAGAACCCAAAGACCAAGTGAACGTGATCAACAGAAAACTAAAACTCACTATCTTATAATCAAAAGATTACAAAACATCAAATCAAACAATGATAAATATTTATAACACAAATTCCTTATTTTAGGCATCATTCTAAGAGTGATTAAGATTTGTTTTGATAAAGTTTTATAAATTCTATCTAACAGCGTTTATACATTTCTAATATTTCAAATTATAGTTGCTTTGTTGTTTGTAAATGGTATGTCTCTCACATACAGCCATTGTTTTATTTGGTTTTGTAAAGAAAATCTATTGTTTTTAAAATACTTGTATCTGACCACCCTAGTGAACCTTCTTTTTCATTCTGAAAGTAAAAATTTGCTGTAAGATGTTAGTTTCATTTCCTCATTTTCTATTCCATTCCAGATGCCTATGTCTCTATTTTTGTGCCAGTACCGTGCTGTTTTGACCACTATGGCCTTGTAGTACAGCCTAAAGTCTGGTAGGCTGATGGCCCTGGCTTTGGTTTATTACCAAGAACTGCCTTACCTATACGGGGGTTTTTCTGGTTCTATACAAAATGAAGAATATTTTCCAAATCTTGAAAGTATGATGTTGGTTGAATCTGTAGATTGCTTTGGGAAGTATAGACATTTTAACAATGTTGTTTCTTCCCAGCCATGAGTATGGTATATTCTTCCATTTGTTAATATCCTCTGCTATTTCTTTTCTCAGGGTTTCATAATTTTCTTTATAGCGGTCCTTCACCTCCTTTGTTAAGTATATTCCTAGGTATTTCATTTTCTTTGAAGCTATTGTGAAGGGGACTGTGTCCTTAATTAAGTTCTCATCTTGACTGATAATTGGCGTATACAAAGACTACTGATTTGTGGACATTAATTTTATATCCTGAGACATTACTATATTTCCTGATCAATTCCAGGAGTCTTGTGGTGGAGGTCTTTGGGGTTCTTCAAGTATAAGATCATATCATCAGCAAACAGGGACAGTTTAACCACCTCTGCTCCCATTTGGATGCCCTTTATTTCCTTCTCTTGCCTGATTATATTGGCTAGCACTTCCAGCACTATGTTGAATAATAGTGGCGATAGAGGACAAACTTGTCTGGTTCTAGTTCTAAGTGGAAAAGCTTTCAGTTTTACTCTATTCAGTAAAATATTAGCTGTGGGTTTGGCATAGATAGCGTCAATCAGTTTAAGAAATGTGCCACCTATGCCTATACTCAACCAAACAAGAACATACACTGGGAGAAAAAAATCCCTACTCAGTAAATGGTGCTGAGAGAACTGGATATCCACATGTAAAAGACTGAAATTGGACCCACACCTTTCTCCACTCACAAAAATTGATTTAATATGGGTAAAAGCCCTAAATTTAAGGCATGAAATGATAAAAGTCCTCAAAGAAAGCACGGGAAAAACCCTTAAAGATATTGACCCGGGGAAAGACTTTATGAAGAAGACTTCATAACAATTGCAACATCAACAAAAAGCTTCTGTACAGCTAAGATGACAACAACCAAAGCAAATAGAAATCTATACAATGGGAAAGGATATTTGCAGATTTTGAATCAGGCAAAAGCCTGATAACTAGGATCTACAAAGAACTCAATGAATCCACATGAAAAAAGCCAACAATCCCATATATCAAGGGGCAAAAGAGATGAACAGAACCTTCTCAAAAGAAGAGAGATGAATGGCTAACAAATGAAAATATGCTCATCATCCCTAATTATTAGAGAAATGCAAATCAAAACCACCCTGAGATGTCATCTAACCCCAACAAGAATGACTCACATCACAAAATCTCAAAACTCCAGATGCTGGCATGGATGTGGAGAAAAGGGAACACTTTTGCACTGCTGGTGGGACTGCAAACTAATATAACCTTTTTGGTAGGAAATGTGGGGAACCCTCAAAGAACTCAAGCTAGACCTCCCATTTTATGCTGTAATCCCATTACTGGGCATCTACTCAGAAGAAAAAAATCCTTTTACCATAAGGACACTTGCACTAGACTGATTATGGCAGCTCAATTTACAATTGCCAAAATCCAATTGTGGATACAGCCTAAATGCCCACCAGCCCAGGAATGTATTAACAAGCTAAGGTATATGTATACCATGCAATACTATTCAGCCATTAAAAAGATGGAGACTTTATATCTTTTATATTAACCTGGATGGAAGTGGAACACATTATTCTTAGTAAAACATCACAAGAATGGAGAAGCAAGAATCCTATGTATTCCATTCTGATGTGAGGACAATTAATGACATAATACATGGCAAGGGATGGGGGTAAGGAAAGGGGAGAGCAGGAAGAACAGAGAGAGGGAAGAGAGAAGGGAGGTGGGGGTTCATAGTATGTGACACACTTTTGGGGGGCAGGACACAATTGTAAAAGGAACTTTACTTAACAAATGCAATCAATGTAACCTGGTTCTTTGTACCTCAATGAATCCCCAACAATAAAAAAATAAATAAATAAAACATATTTCCCCACAGACATAGTTCTGAAAAGCGATTAGGTCACCAAACTATATATATTACTTATGTGCAGTATTTTGTGTACCAATTAAACCTCAATAAGCTGGAAAACAAAATAAAAAGGAAAAACAAAAAAGAACTTTGCAGTAAATTCTCTTGTACTTTCTAATTGTCCATAAATTTAAGAGCTTTGGGGTTTTTCCTTATTATACATATTATAAACTTTATTTCATTTTCTTTTTTTTTTTTTTGAGACAGAGCCTCAAGCTATCCCCCTGGGTAGAGTGCCATGGCATCACAGCTCATAGCAACCTCCAACTCCTGGGCTCAAGCGAGTCTCCTGCCTCTGCCTCCCAAGTAACTGGGACCACAGGCGTCCGCCACAATGCCTGGCCCTTTTTTTTGGTTGCAGCCATCATTGTTGTTTGGTGGGCCCAGGCTGGGGATTCGAACCCGCCACCTTAGGTGTACGTGGCTGGCGCCTTAGCCGATTGAGCCACAGGCGCGGAGCTTTATTTCATTTTCTTAATAATGACCAGAACCTCCATAAGAATAGTAAAATTGATTTTAGTCAGATTTTTCCTATTCCTAACTTCAATGAAATTGTTTCTAAATCTGACTTGGGATTCAACCATTTATCAATATAAAATATCCCTTCTCCTGTGTAAGCCTTTTTACCTTGTACTCTATATTATTAATCTTGTATTAAAATATTATTATAACAACTTGTATCTTCGTCATTTCCTAGCTTTCACCATTTAACTTTCACCATTTAATTTTCAATTTCAGGTTTGTTTCTTAAAAATAGTATAGAATTGGATTTTTTTAACCCAATATGAGCTTTTCTTTTGATAAGGGAATTTAATTCATTTATAGTAATTGTGATAACTGGCACATTGGAACTCATTTCTACCATCTTATTTTATGTTAATATTTGCCATCTTTAAATTATATTTCCTTTTGTTATGTTATCTGTAAATTATAGACAATTGATTGCTACTAATAAGGCAATATTTGAGATTATTTTTCTATCAACATCTAGAACTACTCAGTTTCCAAACAGAACTTCACCGTAGTATGCTCTCACTCTTCACACTATCACATCCCAGTATTCACCCCCACCATTTCCCATGTTTTAATCAGCTAGGGAGTTAATTTATTTTATATTTTACATAAATAATTACTTAAAATTAACCATAAGATTTGCTGGGTATTTTGATCATCATTAAATATTTCTTTTCTATGCTTTCTTGGATTCACTTTTGGTTTTCCTAGAATACATCCTTGAGGATTTTTTTCTGCCGTAAAATCAATAAAGAAAAACTATTCTTGAATTCATGCATATCTACAAAAGGGTTTACACACAGGGTTAAATAATAGGAAGAAATATGCCAAATTCCAAATGAGTTTTCCCCAAAAATTGAAAGATTGTAACCAATACATTTCAATACTCTATATGCAGCTCACGAGAAATCTAATGTCGATATAATTTTAAGTAAGCTTTTATTTTCTAGCTTTTCTCTGAAATCTCATGATTTTTCTCTTTATCTTTGGAGTTTTGGAGACGTATTTAGGTTTTTTTATTATATAGTCTCATTCGTGCTACTTGGATTTTGGAGAGTCCTAATAATCTGTAGAGCTGTGTGCCTTTCCTTAGCTCAAGGAAAGAGTTTTCTATCATGATTTTAGCTTCTGCCCTGTATTTTCTTCTTACCCCCACCCTCAAATTCCTAATGGAAAAACGTTAGGAAAAAAATATTAGAATGGCAAGATTAACCCTGATTATCTTCACTTTTTCCATTTTCATCTTTTTGCTGTATATTCTGAGATACTTGAATATTATACAAATCACTAATCTCTATATACTATGGCTATCACAAACATTTTTAATTTCCAAAATCTCTTGTTCTCAAATTTCTTTCTCACAGCAATATTTTTGTCTACAATACGAAAACATATATGTACTATCTTTCCAACAGCTCTTAGGATATAGATTGTTTTTACATTACTTTCTGCTCCCAAGTCTTCTTTCCTCTGGAGACAATATTCTGTTTAGTCACACTGTCAAATTCTCTCATAAGTCTGGTGACTCTTTATTATTCATTTACATTTATGCATAAATGTAGGAAGTTGACTTCTGTAGATATAAAAAGTGTTTCCTTAAATAAAGCTCTCCTTTGGCTTGAAAGGTTAACTGAGAAAGGAACAAAGAATGGAGAGGCAGGTCAACTGGCAGATTTCATATCAAGGTGCAAGTAGGTATAGTACCAAATCCCACTTCACCCTTCCTTCTCCACTGACAAAGCAAAATTCTGCCTGACAATTGTGGACTTCAGTGTAATTTCCCCTTAAGTAGAATTCTTCATGTCTATTACAAAATTCAAAGTTATCATAAAGTCTGCTCTGATTCCCTTCTCAAAGCCCCTCATCAACACTATAAGGCCATCCCTTAGACAGTTCTAACCAGAAACAAACCTATCGGTGCCTGATATTCAGTTGTAAACAGACAGACTCCACCATTCTGAATGCAGTTTGGGACTTCTCAAACTCCACCCCACCCTTTCTCACAGTCAGTGTTCAGTGACACACCCCGACAAATGGGTTTTGTTTCAGGACATCAGTAAGCTAGTTGAGTATCACAGTGATACCAGTTGGACAGAAAAATCACAACAATTCCTTCCATGAGAATTTTAAGTAATTTCCAATCTGTAGACTCACCAGAAGTACCCTAGCTATATATTAACCCTCAAGAATAGCAGAGAATTGCCTCAGAACTGCTTCCCTGAGTATAAACTGTAGGCTTTTTGCACACATAGAAAAACAGAAAAGGGTTCAAATGCCAGTTAAAACCATTTTACTCTATAGATATTTATATGTGATTTGTAAAGAAGAAATAAACATATTGCCACAGGATGGGGTAGATGCAACTTGACCTTGTATTTTGGTCTATGTTTCTCTTTGTCTAATTGCTTCACACTGACAGGCTCATCCTAATTTTGCTCTAGGCATAATCGATACCATGGCTACCAGGGAATAGTAGTATACCACTTCTTATCTACAAAGCTCTTTATTAAAATACTGTACATTCTGGCTCCTTTTTGTTGTATGAAGAACACAGGAAACAGAATGACTTCAGGGGGCAGCAATTCATAGAACTCAGTGACAACAGAACAGAGTGCTAAGTGTCCAAAGGCCCTTTGTACAAATTCTTTTATAGAAATGTATTTTCTCCTTTTCTCACAGCAGTTAACTTACAGACCATTAAATTTCACACATCTCCTATTCATTTTCCATGTTAAAATCTGGCTTATGACCCTAAGTAGAACTATCATAGGATTTTCCCCACTAAGTCAACTTTCACTATTTGGTAATATATGACTTTTGAAAGACCAACAAGTCATGGGCCACGAACCTAGCCACATAAGTGATTACAAATGGCTCAAATAGTATACTGGTTTACAAATGGAAAAAATGTAAGCACTGAAAACACCACAAAGAATAATATAAAATTATCAAAGATTTTGATAACTGCTCCCATTAATCAGGATCTTTAGCTAGACCTAACAACCCAAATGTAAAAAGAAAACAAAAGAATTCAAAGTTGCAAAATTCAAGTAAAAACAAAACAAAATAAATGTGACTCTATCCCCACTTCCAAAAAAGAGAAAAGTCAGCAAGTGCCAAGGATTTGAAAAAGGCACTGAGTTTCACGAAACTTACTTTGTTAAGCTAAGCAGTGAGAATAAGTTTTAAGGAAGGAACTTGCTGAAGTCAAATTTATAAGCTTTTATACTTTGGCATATTCCATTTTATAAATTGGTATAAAAGAAATCGCTATACCTTACACATATTTAGAGTTATTCTACTGAAAGTGAGATACTAAATCATAAGATTTTATAACTATGTCACCCTACCTAAAAATGACTAATTTTTATAGTTAATGGTCAGTTCAGATACCTAAGTATTTAATCTTGCCCCAAACCTTTAACCTTATAGGTAGAAGCATAGGAAGAAAAAACATTTTCTCAGGACCTAAAACCACTAACAAGTAGCCTTAATTTCCAAAAGAATATAATCTTTTGTAAGGTATTCCAAATATTTATAATACATACTATTAAGCATCTGTTAACTCCCACAGGCTTTTGTAGAATCGCAGTGCTATATGAAAAGCAGCTTCTTCCAACACCTCTATTACTCCCTAGGACGTAATGCTCAATAGCAACAAGTACAGGGGAGCCCCACAGCAATGGAAAGGCAGAAAATATATTAGAGAAGGTTTCAAGAAGTAATAACCCTTTCTTCTCAAGGGGCCAGAGAAACATCATGGGAGATTGGTAGCAGGAATCCCAGGTAGATACAAAAAGTTTGCCTGAAGCAGCCAGACAGAAAATGGGTGGAATATTACTAATGAGTCAAGGCCACATTTGGCAAAAACTAAACAAAGTCCAAAAGGGAAGGAAAGGACAGGAAGAGAAGAAGAAAAAGTAAGGTTTTTGCTTGAGAGTCTTAGAAGCGAGACATAATACAGTATGGGTTGAGGAAAGTAGGGGTGGCATAGAACTGGTGCTACCGCCTGGCGAGTAGGTATTTGAAGTACACAGTACAGATGACAGAGCCAGATGTGGCTCTGGACAAGCGAGATGCCACTGTGCTGGGCTCATCTGCATGAGGACATAGGAGGTAGATCAATACTTGGTGATTAACTAGGAGTCATTAACCCCTTTATCAGTCTCAGACATTTCCTAACTGTCCACAGTTATCTTTACACAGGCAGGTCAATCACTGACTAGGGGTTCAAAATATGATTTGATATTGTCTTTGAAAGAGCCATACATGAAAATTCGGGAAAAGGCCTCATTTAAGCCTGGGATCCTCATTATCCCTTAATTAACTCAGTAAAGCCCATGCTTAACATTCACCACCACTGATGTCATACCAGATGTAGCTAGATCCTGAACAAATCACAGAGATAGAAAGTGGCTCTCTGATGAGGAAAGAATTTGGCCAACTGGGCATTATTGTATATGAGCTTTAAAGCAATGCACTACAATTGTCTTAGGCATCAATGGAGGCAGCCTGAATGATTTACATCAACATGTGGGGAAATGTCATTATTCACAATAACAGAAAGGCAGCAATGATGATTTATTTATTTTTATTTTTTTATTTTTATTTTTTTTGAGACAGAGCCTCAAGCTATCCCCCTGGGTAGAGTGCCATGGCATCACAGCTCATAGCAACCTCCAACTCCTGGGCTCAAGTGAGTCTCCTGCCTCAGCCTCCCAATTAGGTGGGACCACAGGCGCCCGCCACAACGCCCGGCCATTT
>CAUYQV010184171.1:0-10278 GCA_963574575.1 Galagoides demidoff
TTTAAAACAATAACTGAGAAAATGACATGAAGGCTGTGTTGATCAGTTTGATGGAAGTATTTCGGATTGCATGTGAAAACCCCACATTGTACCCCAGAAGTGCATTAATGTACATAGTTACCATTCAATTAAAAAAAAAAAAAAGAAAAGAACTAAACAAATAGAATGGAGAAAATATCCAAAGGTATAATTTAAGAAAACTTCCTAGAGATAATGTAATACTTGAATATAAAGAACAAAAAGACATAGCATTTCCTTGGGAAAACTGACACAGAATGACAAAAAAAAAAACAGGACACATGCTGGTGAATGACAAATTTCCAAAGATGATGATAATTTTTTTGGCTTTTCAGGTAAAAATATCAAGTAAATAAAAGAGGAAAAATAGTCTGACTCTAGAGTTGTCAACAGCTATGGCTATAAAGCTTTGAGAAACAAAGCATTACCCAATAAGTATATACACAGTCAAGCTATCATTCAAAATAAAGATAATAGACAAAAAATATTAAATATGCAATAATCAAGGAAGATGACTACTATGATCTCATGTAGAAGAAAGCTCACTAAAAACTAAACTTCATTTAGCAGAGATAAAAGAAGCACCCAAAGTAAAAGGATGACAGTGAGAACTGAATCCATTTAACTATGAAACTAAATTAAAATCACTATCAGGATTATGGTTAAGGAGAAGAATGTAAATGTTAAACAGAAAAATAATTGATGACTAATATAATTTTTTAAAAATTTAGACGAGACTTGGGGGATAGGCTGACCTTATGGTGGGTACATTACCTTACCTTTTATGTGAGAAGTTAAAAGATATTTAAGCATACATATTTCAAGCTATAAACACAAATGATAAAATAAACAAGGTAAATCACATAGTCAATTAAAATTAGGTGGTAAGGAGGAAGGAGATTAATGAGAAAAGGTGGGATGAAACTGAAGATACTGATTTTATGATTGCTCAATGTGGGGAGTCAACAGATGAGACCAAAGAAATATGATGAAGTGTGTTACACTACATAGTTTAGTGGTACAGGCTAGTCATTAGAAGAACTAACAAGGAATAATAATATGTGGGGGGAATATGAGTGGCTAGAGGATGTGGGAGGGGACTTTACCTTTCATCCCTCATCTCTTTGTTACTGTTGATTTTATACTCCATGTATGGCTTCACTTATGTAAGATAAATACTTCTTAGAAGTGAAAGTATCCAAATAACTTCAATGTGATTCTCAGTAACAAAGGACAAACCTGACCATGTTGGTTCCCCCCACCCATGCTCACCCACTAAAGCATTTTTCATTTAAGGTTCCATAACTTGTGACTGCTTCCTCTGACCTCACAGAAGACTGATCTCCACTATACATGTTTTATTCCTATCACACTAGGTTCTTTTTCACTCCCTAAAAAGTCCTTTGCAACCTCTTGCCACTAGGCCTTATCTCTGCTATTCAGAGTCCTTTAAATGCCAAATTGCAATTCAGTGTGGGTAAATACTGGTTCACTGTGGATTAATTAATCTAGAATAAACTAATGTTTCCCCTAGAGGGTGATACTTAAGCCAAGAGAATAAATGGAACTTAGCTGGCTGAAGGAATGGTAAGGATTTGTGTATAACAGAAGAGCACTAAGTAAATGTAATGTAAGGGGGAAAGCCTAGAAGCAAGGGAAAGCAAGGCTTTTGAAGAACTGAGTGAAATAAACTGATTAAATAAAATTTAGTAGACTACTAAGGAGATAATGCAATACAAGTAGGCTGGGTTTCATCCTGGTAATGCAATAATGATTTTGAATATGATTTTAAATAATGATTTTCTTTGCTATGAATCATATAATACAAAATATAGGAAATAATATATTTTGTGCTTTGAGTTTCTGTTAGATAGAAGGCATACAATAACCCTTTGTTGTAATAATGAACTTTGAACATCAATGAAGAAATGGTTGTGTAATGATTTGGTTATTTCAAAAGCTGGAGTTCACCAAGTGAAGCCCAGTCAATCCCACCTTTATATTAGCAACTAATAGAGTGCTTTGTTGATAGTGTACACATTATTATAAAATGTAGTGTATTTTGAAATATAGACTTCTGGTTTTGGGTAAAATGGAAAAGTCCACTGAAGCTGATTTCTCACACTGATACAACTGAGAACATTAGAAGAAATAAAAATCAAATAAAACAGAACTACTGAAGAACTATGAACAACAAATAATAGGAAAATTAGGGAGGGAAGCCAAAACTTGAGTAAGGAACAATCTACTGAGTAGAATATGGCAGACTACAAGCATCCTGTGGCTGCTGCTTTCAAGGGGAAGATCAAAAGTTGCAGGTGGATGCTTACCTAGATCTAAGCAGAGAGATAAACGGTAGAACTGTAATGGCTAGGGACTTCAATAGCCCATTCACAAAGCTGGACAGATCATTGATGCACAAAACAAAAAAATACTAGACATAGGTGGCACCCGTAGCTCAGTGGGTAGGGCGCCAGCCACATACACCAAGGCTGCTGGGTTTGAATCTGGCCTGGGCCAGCTAAAGCGACAGTGACAACTGCAAGAGAAAAATAACAGGTGCTGTGGTGGGCACCTGTAGTCCCAGCTACTCGGGAAGCTGAGGCAAGAGAATCACTTAAGTCCAAGAACTTGAGGTTGTTGTAAGCTGTGTGATACCACGGCACTCTACCCAGGGCGACAGCTTGAGATTCTGTCTCAAAAAAAAAGAAAGAAAGAAAGAAAGAATGGACCTAAACAGGACTCTAGAACAATTTAAACTAATAGAGATTTACAGAAAAATCTACCCCCCAAATACAAAATACACATTCTTCATCACTACATGGGATATTCTGTAAGACTGATCATATCTTAGGCTATAAAACATGTCTCAATAAATTAAAAAATATTGAAATCATACTAAGTATCTTATCAGACCACAGTAGAATAAAATTAGTAATCAAATCCAAGAGAAAAACTCAAATCTACACAAAGTCATGGAAATTAGATAACCTACTGCTGAATGATACTTTGGTCAATGAGGAAATGAAGACAGAAATCATAAGGTTCCTCAAACTGAATGACAAAAGGGATACAAGCTATCAAAATTTATGAGATTAAGAAAAAGCAGTCCTAAGGGGAAAATTCATAGCCTTAAAGGCCTACATCAAAAAGCCTGAAAGATCACAAATTAACAACCTAATGTCTCAATTTAAGAAATCAGAAAACAGAGAGCAAACCAAATCCAAAGCCAGCAGAAGAAAATAAACAACTAATTTCAGAGCAGAACTAAATGAAATGGAAACTAACAAAAAATTCAAGGATTAATGAAATAAAAAGTTTATTCTTTGAAAAGATAAACCAAATGATAGACCTCTTTGTAGATTAAATGGGAATAGAAGAGAAAGGACCCAAATAAACTCAATCAGAGATATTATAACTGATACCACAGAGATACAAAATATCACCTATAAATTCTATGAAAATATCTACACATATAACTAGAAAATGTAGAAGAAATGTATAAATTCCTGGAAATGCACAACCTCTCAGGAAGAAAGAAAAATCCAAAACAGAGCAATAATGAGCAGCAAGATTGAAGCAGTTTAAAAAATCTACCAACAACAACAATAAAACCTCCCCAGATCAGGTGGTGCCTGTAACTCGGTGGATAGGGTGCCAGCCACATTCACCAGGGCTGGTGGGTTTGAACCCAGCCCAGGCCTGCTTAAAAAAAAGAAAAAAATAGCCGGGCATTGTGGCAGGCACATGTAGTCCCAGCTACTCCGGAGGCTGAGACAAGAGAATCACTTGAGCCCAGGAGTTTGAGGTTGCTGTGAGCTGTGACACTACAGCACTCTACCAAGGGTGACATAGAGAGACTTGGTGTCAAAAAAAACCCCAAAGAAACAAACAAACAAAAAATCCAGACCAGATGGTTTCACAGCCAAATTCTCCCTAACCTACAAGGAAGAACAAGTACCCATCCTTTCAGAAATTATAACATCAAGCAGAGAATCTTCCTTAGCTCATTCTACGAAATAAATATCACTTTGATACCAAAGCTCAGAAAAGACAAAACAACAACAACAAAAACTACAGACTTATATTTTTTATGAATATAGATGCAAAAAATTCTTAATAAAATACTAGCAAACTGAATTTAACAGCACATCAAACAAATAATTCACCATGACCTAATGAGCTTTATCCAGGAATGCAAGAATGGCTCAATATATGTAAATCAATAAATGTTATTTACCACATAAACAGAAGCAACAACATAGACCACATGATCATCTCAATAGGTACAGAAAAAGCATTTGACAAAATCCAGCACCCTTTTATGACAAAAACCTTAGCAAACTAGGCATGGAGTGAACATAGCTCAGAATAATAGAAGATACACTTAATCTGACAAACCTACAGGTAACGCATACTGAATGGGGAAACTTGATAGCATTCCCCCCATGACTGGAACAAGACAAGGGGGCTCTCTGTCAACATTTCTATTTAACACAGTCCTGGAAGTCCTTGCCAGAATAATGAGGCAAGAGAAATAATGAGTATCAAAACAGGGAAATAAGAGTTCAAACTATTGCTTATCACTGATGATACAATCTTATATCTAGAAAATCCCAAAGACTTTGCCAGAAGAACTTAGAATTGATCAGTAAATTGAGCAAAATCTCAGGTACAAAATCAATATTCACAAATCAGTAACATTTCTAAGTACTAAAACAGTCAAACTGAGAGTCAATTCAAAGACTCAATAATATTCACAATAGCTACAATGAAAATAAAATGCTTAGGAATATTACTTAACCAAGGAGATGAAAAATCTCTATAAGGAGAACTACAAAACACTGATGAAATAAATCACAAATGACACAAACAAATGGAAAATCATCTCATGCACTTGAATCAGTAAAATCAATATTGTTAAAAGTCCATACTAACCAAATTGAATTACAGATTTAATGTGATCTCCTTCAAAATACTAATGTTATATTTCACAGATCTAGAAAAGATAATTCTACACTTTATTTGGAACCACAAAAGAGCCCAAAGAGCCAAAGAGCTTAAATGAAAAGAACAAATCTAGAGGCATCACAATACCTGACTTCAAATTATACTACAAGTTTATAGTAACCCAGACAGCATGGTATTAGTATAAAAGTAGAGACATAAACCAATGAAACAGAGGAGAGACCCCAGATATAAAATCATCTTCATCAACATAGAAGACAACACAACTACACCAGTGAAAGGAAGCCATACTCAATAAATGGTCCTGGAAAAACTAGATAGCCAGATGCAGAAGAATGAACAAGATCCCTATCTCTTACCATAGATAAAAATTAAGTAAAGATGGATAAAAGAATTAAATGTAAACAAAAACCCCATAAAACTTATAGATGAGTATGTAGGAAAAACCAGACATTGGCGTAGTAAAGCAAAAAATTTATCACTAAGATATCAAAGGCAATTACAGCAACAACAAAAATAAATAAACAAGACTTAATTAAATGAAAACTCTTCTGCACAGCAAAGGAAATAATCAATAGAGTGAATAAACAACTTATAGAATGGAAGAAAATATTCATATATTATACGTCTGATAAAGAGGTACAATTCAGAATTTACAAAGAACTCAAACAAATCAGCAAGAAAAAACCAAACAACCCCATTAAAAAGTGAGCAAAAGACATGAATAGACATTTTCAAAAGAAGATAGGCAAATGGCCAACAAACATACCAAAAAATGATGATCACTAATCATCAGGGAAATGTACACTAATACTACAATGAGATATCTCCTTCTTCCTGTCAGAAAGGCTATTATTATGAAAAAATAAAAAAAGATAGATGTTGGGGTGGATACAGAGAGAAAAGAATGTTTATACACTGTTTATGAGACTGCAAATTAGTATTACCTCTGTGGAAAACAGTATGAAAATTCTTCAAAGAAACTAAATGCCATTCAACCCAGCAATCACTCTACTGGGTATCTACCCAAGGAAAGAAGTCATTTTATCCAAAAAGACATCTGCATTTGAATGTTTACAGCAGCACAGTTCATAATTGCAAAGATGTGGAATAACTAAGTACCCACGAATTCATGAGTGAATTAACAAACTGGCGTGTATGTGCCATAGTGTACTACTTAACCTTAAAAAGAAAGAATTAATGACTTTTGCAGCAATTTAGATGGAACTAGAGACCATTATCCTAAGTGAAGTATCTCAGGAATGGAAAAACAAACACCACATGTACTCTCTAATTATGTGGAACTAATCAATGGGCTCACTTGGGCACAGGGAGAAGTAAAAGTCATTGGAAATTAAGAAGGGGGTTAGGGAGGAAAAGAGGGGAAACCCCTACCTATCAGATACAGTGAACTCTGCAGATGATGGGCACACTAATGTATAGCAACCCCGGCTTAAGCAGTATAAAAGCACATACTATCTATGTAAGAAAACCATTTGCATCCCCTTAATATTTTGAAATAAAAAACATTTTTAAAAGAGCAATCTAGCAGCAGTGACTTTCTTAATTTCCCCTGCCTTTCTGCCCCTATGGTAGGTTGGTAGCAGGTACTGTCAGCATAAACTCATAGGAAGCCTATTCTTCTGCCCAGAGGATGGGGGAAGTCCCTGTAAACTACTATAAACACCTGCTCTTTTTTATCTCTTTTTCCCTCACCCATTTGGGCTCTGTGGCCAGCTCTTGCCTTCCTTCTGTATAGATAAGAGATGCATAAACACCCAAGATTCAGAGAGAATATCCATCCCTTCGGACAGTGGAACCATAAAAAAGAGATGCCTGTAGTGCAAGAATGTTGAGTGAATTTCTACTATCTCCCTTCTTTCTTGCCACTTTCCCTGAGTGTCAGTGCCAGGAATGCAGAGCTGCCATGCAGACAGTGAAAGAGACTTAAACTCCAAGAAAATTTAACTTTTCTGGCTAGAATATCAGAAAAGGAGCCCCTGGAAGCCAGAGGCTTCCTCAGAGGGTCTGAGGGAAATCCACGAGAAAAGAAAGCAGAAGGGGATTCCTGAGTCTGTACCTGAATCCACAGAAGCCTCAGGCTCACTCTCAAGCTGTGCCTGCAGAAAATATGCCCAAAGAAGTAGAGCAAAGTATTCAAGATCTAAACCACTGTATAAACACTGCCCTAGTCTGAGAAAAGTTTCAGAATAGCTCATATGAGGGATGGAGACTAAAAATTTAACTGAACTTGTAACCACCACAGAGGGTAAGACAGAACTTAAAGCCTGTACCCTAACTGACTTGATTGCTTGCTAAACAAAATAAAATAAAACAAAGTCTCTGTAGAGCATTATAGTAGTACTCAAAGTCTCATAATAATCCAAAATTACTCAGCATCCTCTCGTATACTTTAAATTATCTCTAGATTATGCATAATATCTAATACAACATAAATGCTATACTGTATTGGCTTTTGAAATTTGTATTTTCATTGTTATATTCTCATTTTTTATTGTTTTTTCTGAATATTTTTGATCCATAGTAGGTGAAATCTGTGGATGCAAAACCCACAGTTACATAACCCCTGAATGTGCTGGGATGACTAGAATCCTAACAACTGAGCTCTAAAATATGGGGAACAAAATGTAGTTGAGCTAAAAGGAGAAAATAACATAGACCATGGAGGCATAAAATCAGTAAGGTTATAGATAAGCTGAAAAACATCAATGTGATCTAAGTCACATTGATAGAACAATCCACTTAACAAAGGCAGAAAACTCATCCGTTTCAAGCACACAGTGACATTCACCATGAGAGATTGTATTCTGGGCCATAACAAAAATTCAACATATTTTAAAAAATTGAAATTATTCCAAATATGTTGTCTGACCAAAACAGAATTAAAGTAGAAATCAATAATAAGGATATCTGGAAAACTGTCACTAAATACTGAAAAATTAAAAATGTAAATAACCCATGGCTCAAAGAAGAATTTTGAAGGGTAATTAAAAATATTTTTAATTAAATGAAAACAAATATACAACAAATACTTAAATTTTTGAGATGTACCTAAAATAGTGCTTAAAGGGAAATGTATAGCATTGAATGGCTGAAGTTGAAAAGATAGAATATCTCTAACAACTCATCTGAGGTTATATAGTAAGAAATTAGAAAAAACATAACAAAAGGAAAAATGTAATACCAAAAAAGAACAGAAATTAATAAAACTAAAAACAGAAAAAAGTGGAGAAAAATCAATGAAATAAAAAGTTGGTTCTTTGGAAAAGTCAACAAGATTGATACATTTCTACTGATTCTTTCCTCTATCCCCCCAAAAAAGAGACAGAGAGAAGACAAAATTTATTACCATCATAAATGAAACAAAAGATATCACTATAGACCCTACAAGATAAAAGGGATAATCTGAGCCTGGCACAGGATCTACTGCACTAACGAGGCACCTCGTTAGAGGGATAATAAGGGAATACCATGAAGAACTGGAAGTACATCAATCTGACCATGTAGATCAAATGGGCCAATTCATTGAAACAATTCATTCAAGAAGGAATAGATAACAGGACTAGACTTAGAGCTCTTAGGGAAAATTAATTCACAGTTAAAAATCTTCCAGAAAGAAAACTTTATGTCTAGATCATTTCATTGGTGAATTGTACCAAACATTTAAAGTAGAAATAATACCAGTTATTCATAATATCGTCCAGAAATTTAAAGAAGAAAAAAAACACGTCCTAATTCACTCTGTAAGGCCTCCTTTCCCTGAATACTAAAACCAAAGACATTCTAGGAAAACAACAGACAAACATATTTCATTATAAAAAAGCAATAGACAGGTATGTTTTATTATAAACAAATTACAGACAGGTATCCAACAACAGAAAATTCCTCAACAGAAGACTGACTAATGAGTCAAGTGGATCTTATCCCAGGAACACAAATGTTCAATATTTGAAAATCAATCAATATAACTGACTATCTTAAAAAGTTACAAAAGAAAAACTGCAAGATCCTATCAATTGATGCTGGAAAAAAAAATTCACAAAATTTAACATCCATCTATCAAAACAAAACAAAACAAAACCTACACAGAAAAGTGATAGAGGAAACCTAATAAATGGCATCTGCAGAAACCTGCCATTAACAACATACTTACTAGTGAAAGACTAAATGCTTTCTAACATCAGGAAGAAGAAAAGTTGTCTGCTCTCACGGCTTGTATTCAACATATTACTGAAAGTCTTAACCAGTGCAATAAGCAAGTAAAAGAGATAAAAGGAATAAATACTGTAGGGAAGAACTAAAACATCCATTTGTAGATGTTATGGTTGCCTATGCAACATACATTGCATGCTATACCGGAGAAGTCCAGAAAAGCCATGCTAAACACTGTCACCTCCCAGCAAACAAACTTCCTACTGCTGTTCACAGGAGGAAAACTAGGAGAATAAAAAAATAAAAACTTCACAACATACTTTTTTAACCTAAAGCTTTTCTAATCATGGTAATGAAAAGTCACTTGCCAAGCTCAGAAGAGCAACCCTGCTTTCACTTGGCATGTGATTTCTGTTTAAAACTAGGTGTAGAATATAAATGTCTTAACACAATAACTAAGAAAATGCTGTGAAGGCTATGTTGACCAGTTTGATGAAAGCATTTCAGACTGTGTGTAAAACCAGCACATAGTACCCAATGATTGCATTAATATACACAGCTATGATTTAATAAAAAAAATAAAAAATAAAATACAGAATACTTTGTTATAAAAATTGGTGTATCCTGGTATACCCAACTGACGTGGGTATACCAGGATAGGGACATATACAGTTATTGAACTGAAAAAAACCCAGAATTTTTTCTGTTCCATTTATTGGTCAATTCTTGAATCAGTTCTACTGATTACAACTACTTACAACTACTGTAGATATTTTATGTGTTTAATATCTGGTTATTCAATCACTGCCTCATTACTCATTGTTCTAAAATAAAAAATAGCTATTGTTATTTACTCTCCCATATGAATTTGGAATCATTTTTCAACTTCCTTACTTCACTGTCCCCCAATATTCTATAAAGGTTGAATACAGGCTCGGCGCCTGTGGCTCAATCGGCTAAGGCGCCAGCCATGTACACCTAAGGTGGCGGGTTTGAATCCCCAGCCCGGGCCTGCCAAACAACAATGATGGCTGCAACCAAAAAATGGCCAGGCGTTGTGGCGGGCGCCTGTGGTCCCAGCTACGTGGGAGGCTGAGACAGGAGACTCGCTTGTGCGCA
>CAUYQV010184172.1:0-11407 GCA_963574575.1 Galagoides demidoff
CATATATCTGGGAGCATATAAATTGGGTGCATAAATATTTAAAATTGAGCTGTCTTCATTTTCTATTGTTCCTTTGACCAGTATAAAGTGTCCATCCTCGTCTTTCTTAACTTTAGTTGCTTTAAATCCACTTGTATCTGAAAATAAGATTGTAACCCCTCTGCTTTCTTTGTTTGTTTTGTTTTGTTTTTTGAGACGGTCTCAAACTATTGCCGTGACATCACAGCTCACAGCAACCTCAAACTCTTGGGCTTAAGCGATTCTCTTGCCTCAGCCTCCCAAGTAGCTGGGACTACAGGCACCTGCTACATGGCCTGGCTATTTTTTGTTGTTGTTGTTGCAGTTGTCATTGTTATTTTAGCTGGCCCAGGTCAGATTGGAAGGCTGGAACCTGCTAGCCTCAGTGTATGTGGCCAGCACCCTAACCACTGAGCTATGGGTGCTGCCCAGAAAATAAGATTGCAACCCCTCCTTTCTTCTGATTTCCTTTTGCTAGAAATACTGTTTTTCGTTACCGTCTTTTTTTTTTTTTTTTTTGAGACAGAGTCTCACTTTGTTGCCCTCAGTAGAGTGCGATGGTATCACAGCTCACAGCAACCTCTAGCTCTTGGGCTTAGGCGATTCTCTAGCCTCAGCCTCCTGAGTAGCTGTGACTATAGGCACCCACTACAACACCTGGCTATTTTTTTTGCAGTTTGGCCAGGGCTGGGTTTGAATCTACCACCCTTGGTATATGGGGCCAGTGCCCTACACACTGAGCCACAGGTGCTGCCCACTGAATCTTGATTTATCTTTCAAGGCTAGGTGTGTTTCCTGGAGACAGCATATTGATGGCTTATGCTTTTTTTTTTTTTTTTGAGACAGAATTTCACCCACCACCCTCGGTATATGGGGCTGGTGCCCTACTCACTGAAGCCACAGGCACTGCCCTTTTATTTTATTTTATTTTTTTTTGAGACAGAGCCTCAAGCTGTCCCCCTGGGTAGAGTGCTATGGCATCATAGCTCACAGCAACCTCCAACTCCTGGGCTCATTCGAGTCTCCTGCCTCAGCCTCCCAGGTAGCGGGGACCACAGGTGCCCACTACGTCTGGCTATTTTTTTTTTTTTTTTTTGGTTGCAACCATCATTGATGTTTGGCGGCCGGGGCTGGATTTGAACCTGCCACCTTAGGTGTATGTGGCTGGCGCCTTAGCCACTTGAGCCACAGGCGCCGAGCCGGCACTGCCCTTTTAATCCAATCAGCCAGCCTCTTCAGTAGTGAATTCAGTCCATTGACATTTATTGAGAAAATTGGTAAGTGTGGTAGAGTACTAGTCACCTTATTTTGTGAAGGTATGTTGTGTAGTTTTACCCTTTGTACCATGCATGGCGGAAGCTAAGTTTTTGGCCTTTAGCTTCTGTGTGTTTACTTTGCTGGTGGTCCATTGTGATGGTCAGTGTTGCGATGTTGTTTAAGGATATTATTCATTTGTTCTACTTTCTCTGATGATTGGTACCCGTAAGGTGTATGTAAGCACCACTGGACTGATGAGGTTTGAGAGGTGATCTGGCTAATAAAAGCTGGACCATTATTGCTCTAAGTGAAGTAGGGGAGGCCAGATCTAGGAATAATGTGGTAAAGGAGAGTGAAGACAACTTCATAGGTTTTCTCACCTGTTGTGAGAAAGGTTTCAACCCACCCTGAGAAGGTATCAACCCAAACTAGAAGAAGTCTATTATTTCCATATAGGAAGCAGGTGGGTGAAGTCTTGTCTGGGGATTTGGCCCTGCTTTTTTTTTTGTTCTTGACACAGAGTCTTGCTATGTCACCCTTGGTAGAATGCCGTGGTGTCACAGCTCACAGCAACCTCAAACTCTTGGACTCAAGTGATTCTCCTGCCTCAGTTTCCTAAGTAGCTGGGACTACAGGCACCCACCACAACACCTGGCTATTTGGGGGGTTGTAGCTGTCTTTGTTGTTTGGCAGGCCCGGGCTGCAATGGAACCCACCAGCTCTAGTGCATGTGGCTGGCACCCTAGCCCCTGAACTACAGGCGGTGAGCCTGATTTATCTGTTTTAAAAGAGAAGATAGTCATGGGTGAGAAAGGGGCAGAGAAAGAAGGGTGAAAAGAGGCCTGAAGCCAATGTGAAGGCTGTTTTGGAGGGAACAGAGGATATTTTGTGTTTGGCAGGAAAGAAAAATACATTTTTCCTGTTGAAGGTAGAATTGTCCGCATGTGGGAAGGTGCTGGTAATTGTTCTGGTCTTCAAATGTATATACCAGAAAGAATTTATCAAAGGATAAGTATTGGCCTTCTGGGATGGGGTGGGGTGTGTGTGTAAGGGCATTGAGGTGCCCATTTGGCTTCTATATTGGCTTTTTGGTTGCCTTTGGAAATGTGATCTGTTTTATTCTGGTGGCTTTTATAGTGGATGATTGTCATTTCCTTCAGGAGAGTGACTGCATTCAAGAGATTTTTAATGAGTGTGGTGTTGACAATAGAGGAGCTGTAGGTGGTAATGAGTCATCTCTCTTGCCACATGGCTTCATGGTGATGTATTATGTGGAAAGTATACCTAGAATCTGTGCATAAGTTATTGGAATGGACTCTGTGAGTTGTAAGACTTTAGTGAGGGCTAAGAGTTCTACCTGTTGTGAGCAGGTGGGGGGAGGAGGGAAGATAATGTAGAGATGATAATGCAGGTAAAAAACAGGATGGTAAAGCCTGCCTTGGCAATGGACTGGGCAGTGGGCTTAGAAGAACTGTGGTCAATAAGCAAGGTGTCTTCTGGGTTAGGTTAAGGAAAGGGGGAGATGTTGGGGAAAGGATGTAATGTCACTGTGACTAAAGGCCAGCAATCATGGATTGAGTTCTGGAAAGTGTGAGAGTTATGTGAATGGAGGGCGGCTCATGTAGTTGAAGGGTTATCTGCGGGGCCAAGAAGAAAGTGGAGGTAAACCTAACAATATAGACATTGAAAGTAAGCAGGTAGGAATATTTTCATACCAATATTAACATTAGACATTCTCACTGAGATTGACCAGGGAAACGTACAAATAAACAAAACTCCCAAAAATAGGCACATAACTAAATATGGGAAATAAAAAAGGAGGCATCACAACATCTATTGAACAGATATTGCAGACATTAAAAAGTTCTTTAGGTAATATTACGAATAGCTTCCTATAATAAGTTTTAAACATTAGATGAACTATTATCAGAGAAATATCATTTAGTGAAACTCCTCCTAGTGAATTAGAAAATCTTAGTAATTATATAACCATTTAAACAACAGAATGTTGGGCGGCACCCGTAGCTCAGTGGGTAGGGTGCTGGCCACATACACTGAGGCTGGCGGATTTGAACCCGCCCCAGGCCAGCTAAAATCCACAATGACAACTCCAACAAAACAATAGCTGGCATTGTGGCAGGCACCTGTAGTCCCAGATACTTGGGAGGCTGAGGCAAGAGAATTGCTTAAACCCAAGAATTTGAGGTTGCTGCAAGCTGTGACACCATGGCACTCTACCAAGGGTGACATAGTGAGACTCTGCCTCAAAAAAAACCCAGAAAGTTAAAAGGTTTTCTGCCAAAGGAAAACAAAATACCCTTAGCCTAGATATTTTCTTTGGTGTGGTGTGTTCTACCAAAGGAATAATTCCAATTTTAAATATATTATGCAATTTTATGAAGCTACTACTGTATTTCTCACTAAAATTTTTGTCTGAATAATTCTCTGTTGTTTTATACTGTCCTATACAAATGGGATATTTAGCAGCATCCCTGACTTCATTAGATGCCTCTAGCACCTGCCTACTAGCTGTGACAGTAAAAAATATCTTCAAATATTATAAAATGGCCTCTGGGAGACAATAATCAGTCCCAGCTATTAGCCACTGGTCTAGAATCATCTTAATTCAGAATCTTAAAAAATGAAATTATGTGAATGAAATATTATAGCCCAGGGCAGCTCCTGTGGCTCAGTGAGTAGGGTGCCAGCCTCATATACCGAGGGTGGTGGGTTTGAACCCAGCCCCGGCTGAACTGTAACAAATAAATAGCCAGGTGTTGTGGCAGGTGCCTGTAGTCCCAGCTACTTGGGAGGCTGAGGCAAGAGAATCATCTAAGCCTGGGAGTTTGAGGTTGCTGTCATCTGTGATATCAGACACTCAGGTGTCAATTCTAGCCTCTGCCCGCCCACTGCCTTTGTCTCAGCCGCATTAGCCCCCTGAGGGCTGGCGCTCCACCCAAGAAAGTTATGTGTGCCCTGCCTGTGGCTGCTGTCTGGAACCTCTGCTTGCCCAAAGGGATGGGGCTGGAGTGGTGTCAGTTCGCAGCTCAAGATGCCGCTGTTGCTGTATTGGCGTCCTCTGAGCCAACTTTCTTCTCCTCACGCCTGTGCCACAGTCAGCACAGAACAGCACCAGCCCTTTCCCCCTCCACTTCTCTCAAGGAGATGCCCAAGAATCTGGACTCCATAGGTAACAAACCTCCAGACCTTGGAGTGGGTGGGTGGAGACTCCTCAGAGTTCAATGTTGCAGGTGGGGAATATATACAGATTTATACAGTTTTACAGTTTTATGCCTGGCCGGAGGGTGCCATGGCATGCCAGCAGGGGTAAGAGGTCCAGTTTTTAGGGGGGTCTCACCCATGGGATAGAGTGGGAGGAAGTATGAACTCTGCTCGCTTATTTACATGGAGTAAACTGTGAGCCCTTATTGTGGGGGAGGGGACTCCCGTCCACTTGGTGGTGGATTTTGTACCTTTTGGTTATATTTTTGGGGTCACAGCTTGCCTCAGGAAGGTTGAAGTGAACTTTTCAATCTTCTCTCTTGGCTCTGCTCCAAACCATCAGCTAATTTGCTAAACTTCTGTCCTTTAAGCCTCCTTCTGGACGGGAGCTCCTGTAAAAAGCTGGCTGCAGTCCGCCATCTTGGCTCAGCCCCCCAGACCAAATTTTTAATTAAGAACACTCCCCCCAATGGTGTCCCGCTTTACCAATGTTAAAATCTGGTCACCTTACTTATGAACATAGCTATCACCCAAAGCAAAATATTAGTAAACTGAATACAATAAGATATAAAAAGGCTAAAAATCATGACCAAGTTGATTATAATAATTAAAGATTTATTTAACATAAAAATTTATATAAATATTGCATGTACAAAAAAGAGAAATTGAAGGTTAGGGTTTTCTTTCTTCTTCTTCTTTTTTTTTTTTTTGAGACAGAGCCTCAAGCTGTCTTCCTGGGTAGAGTGCCTTGGCATCACAGCTCACAGCAACCTCCAAATCCTGGGCTCAAGTGAGTCTCTTGCCTCAGCCTCCCAAGTAGCTGGGACCACAGGCGCCTACCACAACGCCTGGCTAGTTTTTGGTTGCAGCCATCATTGTTGTTTGGCAGGGCCCGGCTAGATTCAAACCTGCCCCCTTGGGTGTACATGGCTGGCACCTTAGCCACTTGAGCCACAGGCACCAAGCCAAGGTTAGGGTTTTCTATAAAGAGGATTAGGAGCTGGAGTATAGGAAGTGTGGAAAGTAAAGATGATAAGTGTTGGTGTTTTAAAAGGGATGGGATGTTTTGAGGGGTAAGTAAATATGGGGGGGGACATGTCAGGTAAGTTCCTAGTTCTCCAGAAAAAGGAGGAATGTGGCTTGGAGGCAAGAGGGGCACCCTAGGGCTTTGAATTCTTTCACTTTTGAGAGGAATGCTATAGAGAAGTGATTATTGTGCTAGGACCCCTACTGCACTTCCTTGGTGTTCTGACACGGAGAGGTTAAATGGATAGTCGGGGTCAGGGAGATGGAGGGAGAGTGCTCAGAACAGAGAGGATTGTATAGATAAGAAGAAATTTGACCAAAGCTGGTGCAGGTCTGGGAGGTCAATTGAAGGACATTTAGTCTCAGTGTATAGAGGTTTAGCCAAGGCTGTGAATTTGGGAACCCAGACTCTAAAGTATCTTAGAACTCCCAGGAAGGAGAGGAGGTCATTTTTTGTTCAGAGAAGGGGTAAGGAGGAGATGGCCTGAATGATTTTTTCTCATTCCAACAAGTGTATGACAGGGTATTGGACAGAGGGGAGGTTAACTGGGTTTTGGAAGGGAACCCTCTATATACTTTGGTGGTGCAGAAAGAAAGTTAGTGAATGGTGTCTTGCCAGAAGACGGTGGGGGAGGGGCTCCATAAGAGAAGGTCGTCTATGTACTGAAAAACAGTGGAATTTTTCAGTACAGTTAACTTCTGAAGGTCAGCCCAAAGTGCCTGACCAAAGTAATGAGGATGGTCTCTAAATCCTTGTAGAAGAGCCATCCAGGTGAGTTATTGGCTGGTGGAGGAATCAGGGATGGTTCAGGTGAAGGCAAAGCGAGATTGGGAGAGCTCATGGATGGGGAAGGTGTATTTGAGATCTAAAACTGTATAGTGGGAGATATTGGAAGGAATGGTAAATAGTAGGATATAGGGATTAGGGACTACTGAGTTAATAAGCTGAACAATTTCATTGATGGCTCATATGTCCTCCACTAACCGAAAAGAATCTTCGGGAGTTTTTTTATAGGAAAGATGGGAGTATTGTTGGGGGAGTTAGTAGGCTTGAGAATAACAGACAACAAGAGTTTGAAGATAAATGGTTTAAAGCCCCTGAGGACCACTGTGTGGATTGGGTATTGTTTAAGGGAAGCATATAAATGTTGAGGTCAGAGGGCAATGAGAATGGGTGAATAATGGGAGGCTACAGAAGGAAGAGAGGTGTCCATGGAGGGGCTGTAAGGGAGGGGTTAGAAAGGAGTAGAGTGGAAAGCAAGAGGTGGCAGCTGGCAAAAATCACTGGGGTTGGTTGTAATTTTGAGAGGATGCCTCTGCCTAGTAGGAGAATGGTGCATGGAGGAATGATAAGGAATGACTTAAAAAAGAGTGTCTAGAAAGTTGAGCAGCTCAAGGATGGGGTAGTGTGAGGGTGTAGTAAATGGCTATCAATACCCACCACCAATATTTGTGTTTGTTGTAAAGTACCTTTGTAGGAGGGTAGGGTGAAGTAACCCCAGTGTCAATGAGAAAAGAGATTGGCTTACCTTCCATTATCACAGTTACCTGGAGTTCAGTTTTAGTGATCGTTCAAGGGGCCTCCTGCTCCCTCTTCTCCAAAAACAACAACAAAATAGCTGGTCATTGTAGCAGGTGCTTGTAGTCTCTCCCAGGTACTTTAGAGGCTTAGGCAAGAGGATCACCTATGCCTAAGAGTTAGAAGTTGCTGTGAGATATGACACCAGGGCACTCTACCAAGGGTGGAAGAGTGAGACTATCTCAAAAAATAAATAGCCAGGTTGGTGGCTATATATAAAGATGATATAACTTCAGGATCTAGTGAATACATCTTCATAAGATTATTGCCTCAGTGACTGGTGCTGGTCTGGAGTCAGTGGGGCCTGCAGTAAGGAAGAGAAGATGGATGTAATGTGAAGAGAGCAAGATGGACAAACTTGAGGGAATGGTATCTGCATATCCTTGCCTCAGACAATAACATTGCAGGTAACCTACAGAATACGCTGGTTCTGTTCCCAGGGGCAGCATACACACCTGACCCAGGATTCAGAGAGGCTAAAGGAGGAGATCTGACCGAGGAGAGAGGAGCTTCAGGTCTGGTCCTCCCGAAACAACAAAGTGAGCAGTAGGTCAGGAACAACTGGCACAAAGTGTAACAACCCCTGACAGACACTTCAGAGCATTAAAATGTTACTTGTTTTCTACCTGCTAAATACCGTTGAAGGTTCTCTTGTAGCCAAGGGGAAGGGAATTTAGAGAAATGGTTTGAATGAACTTAGCAAAGTTGAGACATCACAAAGCCACCATAAATGCATATATGTGTGTGTGTATGTATGTATGCATTTATATTTGTAAAGAAATTTTAATTTTCTCCCAATTGTTAACTTTTATAAAACTCTCAGTTCCTACTTTCCTTTTGAAGGGGGCAAGAGGTCACAAGCTACTATTATAGACAATAGAGACTCTAATAAGGGTGACAGAGACTGTCTCAAAAAAAAAAAAAAAACAGGCTCGGCGCCTGTGGCTCAAGCGGCTAAAGCGCCAGCCACATACACCTAAGGTGGCGGATTCGAATCCCCAGCCCGGGCCCGCCAAACAACAATGATGGCTGCAACCAAAAAATGGCCGGGCATTGTGGTGGGCACCTGTAGTCCCAGCTACTTGGGAGGCTGAGACAGGAGACTCACTTGAGCCCAGGAGTTGGAGGTTGCTATGAGCTGTGATGCCATGGCACTCTACCCAGGGGGATAGCTTGAGGCTCTGTCTCAAAAAAAAAAAAAAAAAAAAAAAGAAATAGAGGCAAATCAATATGTGGATCTTTGAAAAGCATAATACTATCAATAATTCTGTAGCCCGACTGATGAAGCAAAAATAAAAAAGAAATTACCAATGTCAGAACAAAAAGGAGGATATTACTTCAAGTCCTAAATAAAATAATAATAAGTGAAGTACTTCCACTTCTGGAATGGTTGTGAGATCTATGCACCTGTTTCCCAGTGAAACAACCATGACTTGTTTCTGGAAATTGTTATATAGCATACAGCAAGTAAAGACGTATATATTCAAGAAAATCTACTAGATCTTAGTGAGAATGGTGACTCTCACCATTTAATTCATGAACTGATTCCTCCCTCTGCTTTCCCTAGTTCCACATGGAGCACCCTCTGGATAGCGGGAGCTAAGAAGATGGTGGTATCTCTGCTCTCACTTACCAGTCAAAGAACCTTGCTATAATTCAGATATTTGACCTTCTAAATCTTCTGCTGAAATGTGATCCTCATTGCTGGAGGTAGGGCTAATTGGAGGTATCTGGGCCAAGGAGGCAGATCTTCCATGGATGGCTGGGAGCTATTCTTGTCCTTACAATGCTTGAGCTCTTGCTTTGTTAATTCAGATGAAAAGAGGTTGTCGGAAAGAGTCTGGTACCTCTCTCCTCTGTCTTACCTGTTCCCACTTCCTTGCTGTGTGATCTCAGCTCATTCCAGTTCCCCTTTCTCTTCTGCCATGTGTCTGAGGCCCTAACCAGGGGCCGATGCTGTGCTATGGTACCTGCACAGCCTGTGGAAACAAAGGGTAAACAAGTTGCATCTCTTTAAAATACTCCGGCTCAGGTACTCATGGGACAGACATGGTCTCTTGGTATGATGGGAAGGGGTCCAGTATCTCACCTTACCCCTCAGCTGCAAATTGCAGACTAAATTCCTGGTTAGTGTGGCTGAGAGGTCAAGGAACCTCTTGCTGTATACCCAACTCACACTTATAGAGTGGAAGTTGTAGCTCTGGTGTAACAGGGCTTGAATGCTAGTACTTTTATTCTTATCCTAGCTTGCTTGTAAGGTGGAGGCCACATACTGGGAAAGGCAAGTCAAGAAGATCAGAAACTACTACTCCCATACTACCTTGCTCATAAAATAGTGTTGTCATTATGAATGAAGTAGTCTCTTACCTTTGCCTACAGCTTTGGAACTGTGACTCAGAAATTTTGCTAAAGGAGACAAGTAGTCTATAAGAACAGAGTGCTCCAAGGCTCTCTCCAAAGGAAATGTTGTCATGTAAAAAGGAGTGTAAGGAAGTTGGAACCTAAAGTCACTCCTGAAAACAGTGGACATTTTGGTGATAATAATAGGTAAGCTTAGAGAAGAACACACTAACAACCTTGAAGTTATATTGGTAGATATTATGTACTATGAAGAACAGAAATAAAAGAGAATGAAAGAAAATGATCAGGCTCAGAGAAATGTGGGCTGCCATTAAGGATGCCATCACACACATTATGAAAATAACTGAAGGACAGAAAAGAGAAGAAATGGAAAAATTATTCAGAGACCAATAGATGAAAACTTTCAAATTTTGATGAAAAACCTTAATCTAATCCAATAAATTTAATTCAATCCAAGTAGAATACATGCAGAGGGACCCAAACCAAGACACATCATAGTAAATGGGTTGAAAGTCAAAGACAGAAAAATCTTCAAAATAGTAAGAACGAAATGACTAGTCATATGTAACACAAAAAAGTAGCATTTGAAAAATCAAGGCCAGACAAACAATAAATGAGGGAATGCATTGCTGCAAGCTTGTCTGATAATAAATTAAAAAAAAAGAAATATTCAGAGAAATTAAAAGATGCTGGAAACTAACTCAAATTTACATAATAAAGAAACCTCTGAACATGTAACAAAACCCAAAAACCAAAAGATCACACATAAGATAATTCTGTCATAAATGATAGCACAAGTGCATATTTCCTCTTTTTTCTTCTTTTAAGTAATTTGAAAAGCAATTCTATTAAACAATGTTTAGCTGGGCCAATACCAGTGTGAATGTTGTATCTTTCACAATAATGGCACAAGTAACCGGAGTGGAAGCAAGCTGTACTGGAGTAAAGATATGATGCCGTGTGACAGAATAAATGACAAAACCCCAAATGATTATCTCCATACACATAGAAAAATAATTTGGCAAAACTGAACACCCTTTCATAATAAATAACTCATCAAACTAGGCATAGAAGAGCTTTTCTGTTACCTGATAGAAAACGTCTATGAAGGATTCTCACCTAAGAGCATGTTTAATAATTCCCGTAAGATGAAGAACTAAACATGAATGACTACTCTTGCTACTTCTATTCAAATTCATATTGGGGTTTTGCAGCTGGTAGCCTTAAGGAAATTTGTGACCTTTCTTGTCCTTACCTGCACCCTTTTGACTGAATCCAAATTTTACATCACAAATCCTTTTCTTAAAAGCGTGTAGTAGAGAAAGATGAAACTTTTCTTGCCTCCTTTGGCACTTAAGAAAGGATGATCTTCATCTGGAAATCAGAAGGCTCAAGTTCCCCACCTCTCTATCTAGTCAGAGAAACTAGGTAACATGTGTAAATAAGTGGCATCAGGTTAGAAAAGAAGAAGTAAATAATTTCAATTTGGAGATAACAACATCTACTATGTAGAAACTCCTAAGAAATATATCAGAAACTATTAGAGCTGGTAAGCAAGTTCCATAAGTTGAGAGGATAAAATATCAATAAACAGAAATCAATTGTTTTTCTCTACACTTGCAATAAACAATCCAAAGTAGACATTAAGGAAACAATTACATTTATAATAACATCAAAAAAGAATAAATACAGGCTCGGCGCCTGTGGCTCAATCAGCTAAGGCGCCAGCCATGTACACTTGAGGTGGCGGGTTCCAATCCCCAGCCTGGGCCTGCCAAACAACAAGGATGGCTGCAACCAAAAAAAAAAAAAAAAAAAAAAAAATGGCCGGGCGGGCGCCTGTGATCCCAGCACTTGGGAGGCGGAGGCAGGAGACTCGCTTGAGCCCAGGAGTTGGAGGTTGCTATGAGCTGTGATGCCATGGCACTCTACCCAGGGGGATAG